>JAODPA010005273.1:0-13938 GCA_025585075.1 Nepenthes mirabilis | reverse complement strand
TATTATGATATTTACATCTTGATAAGGATTATTTCGATAATTGTTACAGAAGTGATGATTAGACTATAATATTTATGTAAAGAGTATAGTATTTTTTAGTGGGAGACTATAGTATTTTTCTTTTAAACAATTTTATTTATTGTTAGCTTTTTAGATTCGTCAATGGCGACGGTGAATATTTGTCCTTTTAAAAAAATACTTAATTACTAATTGTTAAAAACAAGAAAAAGCAAAATGCAAATAATCGTTACAAATTGCCGGAAAAGGAAAAGAAGTCCCGCGTTAATGGTCCTTGCCGTTGAATATCGGTCTAAATGGGTGACTGCCGTTGCCGACGTCTGTGTTTCTCACCCCAGAAAATTAAAGTTAGTCTTCCGGTGCACCCAATATCTCTCTGGTGAATCACCAATCAAATCCCAAACGTTTGCCGCAAACCTTTACGCTGTCATTGCCTCACTCGCAATCAGTATCCGCAATCAAACACAATCATAATGAGACAATTATTACCTACTCGCAGATTCATCGAACTTCGATCCGTCATTGAACCCATTTATTTGATTCCGAAGTTTCATGGTTTCGATTTTCGATCAATGTGCATGCTCTGATCCTCGGAATTGGATGGTTTGATCCGGGGTCTTGCTTTGATTGGGCATTCGTGGAGCTTGGTCTCGTAGAAAATGGCGGCACAGAGTCAAGGGGCTTCAACTGTGGGTTTGTTCTATCCGTAATTTAATAGAGCTGATTCGGATTGCGATGGCTGGGTTGATGGTGCAGAAGACGTCTCTTTCTTTCAGGGCTCCGATTTGCCCAAGCACATCCTCTCTCAGGTTTTTTTTTTGTCTTCTTCGTTTTTCAAATTAGCTAGTTAGGTTTTCTTTAACAGCTCTTATGACGTTGATCGTGAGTTGGTTTTAGCTCTGGTTGGATCGAATTTATGCTCGTTGTTTCTCCGTGTTATTAGATTTGAGTGCTTGCATATTGTTTCATACTGTATTTGGAACTTTGAATTTAGGATTTGAATTGAACTCCTATTGTGTCTGGTTAGTTTACAAGGTATTAGAGACTGGGTATATGTCGTTTGTTTATCGAATGTGGCGATTTCAATTTACCTTGTGGTAACCTGTGGGCAGGATGGTTGTAGACACCTTAAATCAATCTTTGAAACGCTCGAAAATCTGACCGGCAAACAGTACCTGCATCTCGTCGGCTTGAAATTAGTAATGGTGGAACGCATATAATTTTTTATTTAAGTTGCTTGAGTAACAATAGATTGAAATCTTGCTGACTTACATGGGGAAAAAAAATCAAGATTGAACTGTGGGGAATATGTAGAGAGATCTGTTGTTCATGTATGTAGGATTTAAAGCTCTCTAATAAGCTTGCTAAACTTGACGGAAGAAGTGATTTTGTATGGGCAAAGTGTTGGGTTTTGGGTCCTTGTGAGTATCATAATAAACGGATGGGTCATTTGGAAAACAGGTAATGCTCGCATTGAACGCTTGGGCATAGAAGTCAAGTAAGTGTCGCGCGATGTTCGTGTAAGGGTTAATTAAAGGTTGGTTGATGGCAGTTCGAGTGACAAATAATGCTGAAGGGTCGTACAATATTCATACGAGGGTCGACTCAGAGTTAGTCGAGGCTTAACCAAGTGGGGCATGATGGGCGTTTAAATAGAGCATGTGCGATTTTTACCCAAAAAAGTGATGCCTGATACATATTTAAGGGGTGCATGTGCGTAGTTTGTTCAAAAAGATCGCACTTGATGCACACTTGAGGGGCGCTTATGTGCCATTTATCTAGCAAAACTACGCTTGAGGGGGCGTTTATGCATTGACACTGTTATAAGTCGCACCTAATATGATTTTAGGATATTCAAAATCATTTTGCAATTCAAGGAGTACCGCACAGACAGGGAGAAGAGGAAAAGGTTTGAAATTTGGTTGAAATCCAATTTGAGCTCCGTTCTTCGTCAAGGTCAGATACATTACTCTGGTATTACTTTTTGGAACTTATTACTGTTTATTGCTTATTTTTCTCGATGTATTTTTCTCTTATGAATTATTAGGTGTACTTAGGGGTTGTGTTTAACAAGTCTTCACTTGGATTATAGTGAAGAAATTTCAGGGGAGATTATTTTTGTAGCTGGCATTATCTTTATAGTGAATTTATTCGAAATTTGTCATATAATTTTTTTCTTTAATTAAAAGAATTTTCCATGTTAAAAATTATTATACAACATTATATTCCTTGTGCTTAAATATTTGGTAGTTAATGTGTGATGGGGGTTTTAGTTTGTTCTGTTGCGCTGACTGTATGTGTTTTGGTCGAATTTCAACAAATGTTATCAGAGAGTAGGTTTTTTGGAGTTGTAAAAACTCCAAAAGTAGGTTTTTTGGGGTTGTGAAAATTATGATTTGATGAAGTTATTGTCGAGGAACTTACCATTCTACATTGAGTAATTTAATAGGTAAAATAGTTTTATTTTTTGGTAAGAAAGAGTGAGAAATTTTTTAATTTAAAAATAAAAGATAAAAGCACTATGAAAAAAGGAGGAAAGCTTGAGAAGATGAAAGATGAGGAGTGGCAAGTATGAGGGACCTTGCTAATTATATGATTAAATTATTTCTTACGAATAACGTTCTTTAAGAAGTTATTAACTTGTTAAATCTAGCAGATGTCTAGATGAAATTTGAGGGCTTATATAGGTCCAAATTCTTGACAATGAGGTTACATATGAATAAGATGTTCCATGGCCTTTGGTTGTTGCAAGGGGGAAGTTTTAAGAAGCACCTGGATGGTTCAATTGAATTTCAACGTAGATATCGATACCTGGTGAGAAGATTAAGGAAGAAGATAAGGCATTGGTATTGTTGGCTTCTTTGTCAACCTCATACAATCATATTGTCACGACACTACTATTTTGGAAGGACATGCTTAATCTTAATAAGGTCATCGTTTCTTTACCTATAAATGAGTCTAACGAAAAGGAAGTGATGAGATTTCAATGGATCCAAGTGGTCGGTATCTATTGGCAGTCGTGGGCACAAGAGATCGAGGGACTAAGGAAGCAAGTCGGAGAAGAGCAATGACTGGTTCAAGGTTTAGGATATCTAGTACTTCCATTATGGTAAGAAGGATCACATGAGGTGGGATTGCTTCAAGAGGAAGCAGGAGAAGGGGGTGATAGTGAGCGACAAGAGAATAAGGATCATGATAGAAATGATCGAAACTCTATCGCTACCTGTAAAGACTTTCTAATCATCCAAACGGGGAAGACACGGAGCTTTATGAACCATGACACCATGTGATACCGAGAAAGTCTATTTTCACCTTCTATAATCCCGGGGACTATGAGGCATTGAAGATTAGTAACGATGGCTTATCAACAGTAGATGGTATCGGGGATATTAGCTTGTGAACAAGTAACGGGACGAAATTCGTGTTGAAAGGTATAAAACATGCCTCAGATATATGGTTGAATGTGATTTCAACCAGAAAGATTGTTTTCTTTCCCAACTATTAAAAAGGCATTTCTTTGTTAAAATTCATAGACCTGTGATTGTCTTGCTGCTTATTCTATCTTTCGTTCTACTTTGTTGTGCTTTCCTGTATCATTAATGACCTTCTGCTGTTGTGGCTAAGAAAATAACATTTTTAGAGAGGCAATGTTGCAACTACAAGGACTTCTTTTTTTGCCTTCGTGATTTTCCTTGTTTGTTTTTCGTTTTAGATAAAAGCATCACTGAGTAAAAGGGGTGAAGGACAACAGCTAATTATGATATTAAGATGAATGAGTGTAACAAATGCAAGGAAATATCAATGAAGGAAAATACAAGAAATGTTTTATGTATAATTAATTTTGAATGAGTGAAGTACGGGAAGTTGGAGGTGGCATAATTCAAAGACAAGGTAGAGGGAGACTCATATAGTATACTTTGGTTGTGTCAGAAGAACACAATTGACCAAAACAAATTAGGATTTCCCACTAATGGATTTCTCACATCCATTTAACTTTGTTGTTGGTCATTTTTGCAGGATCATACCAAATTATTTCCTTCAAACTTTGTTGGTCTTCCTCCACCTCTTCTCTAATGAGCCTCTTCCAAGTTCTCAAGTCTTGGAGCTAATGTTGGATCTGCTCAAGGATCTAGTAATTTAGGTAAGTATTTAATGTGTTTCCCTACTGCCTAAATAAGTCATTTTTGGAGGAGAAACCTTGAGTATCTTCCAACAGTTGCATTAAGTGATCTTTCTTAAATATTACCAAGCCGGCTCACATGCATTTCTCCCATTTTGGGAAGTGATGGGAGTACAGTGCTTTAATGTGTTTGTATACGCATTTGGTGGCCTAAATGCTGGAATGGGCAACCAATACCCTGTGTCTGATAATGGTTGGCCAACAGTTAATTATTGGGCTAAAATGAGCATTTCTGGTGCTGCAACAATGTCTATTACCTTGCCCAGCAGCTGATAGACGTTTACCAGAAAGATTATAATGCCTAGAGGAAGGATTTCATTATCCTCTCTCGGGTCATTTTAGCAATCATTTTTATTGTAAATTCATCACCATTTCACCACATGAACACCAATCATTAAACTTAATTCCATCCAATCATTAAGGCGGTGTTGCCAGAGTACGTACCACTAAACCTCGTAGATAAAAAAATAAACCAAACTCAACCCCGCCCAAAACTTAGAGAAGGAAGAAAATAGAGGTGAAGACTGAGAGGTCAAAATGGGCTACCTGCACTAGAGGGTGGGGGAGGGAGAGGTGAATATTGGAGGGAAAAACTGGATGACTATGTATATTCAACTAACTTTTGAATTGCTTATCGAAGCTAGTGACTTACGCTACACCTAATCACAAATTCTTTTACCTGCAACTATTGGACTAAAATGGGAGATTTGAACTAGTCTGCTTGGGAAGAGGGTGAAAGGGGGAAGGGAGGAAAGAGAATGACAAGTGTGGATGAGGTGTGATAAGAAGTATAGATGTAGATTCTAATGAAAAGGCGGTAACTAGAAAATTCAGTGATGACAAAGATTGCTTACAGAATAATAATGATAATTAAAAAGGCAAAACTCAAATATGAAATTTTTTTAATTCTAATGAATTACAGCAGCAATGAAAAGGAAAGGTATATATTTTCTCCTCTGCATTCCACTTAGTTCATTATAACATCTTTTAAAAGCAAAAATGAATTCATGTCAGTTTTTTCACCATATTGCAAAATTTTCTAGCCCTACCTCTATATTTCTTCCTTCCTCCAAGTCTAACCTCAACTAGATCGCCCCCTTTTGACAACTCCAGTTAGCCTATGTTTTAAATGTTCAAACCATGTTAATCATTTTCTCTCATCTTTTCTTCTTTTGGTGCGACCTCTAAATGGATACATATGCAATCATATCTTTTGAATGCTTACCAATGTAAAAAAAGTAACTATAGTTATATGTATAAATAACTTTAAATAATAATAAATGACTGAACACTGCAACAAATCCGTTGGATTATTTATTTGTAAGGCGGGTTCCATTTTCCTAAGTAGTTTTCCTTTTAACAGCACAAAAAGTGAAACATAAATATATATTTAGATGTAAATTTATTTATACCAAATGCTTGGAGCAGTTTCTACCAAAGAAAAATTTGCTAGCAAACAGCTAGGTCAACCTCTGAATTTGATCTTTACAGTTGTAAACTGATACCAATACCTAGCCTCAACAGCTTTCCCAAGCACCCTTCAAGAAATATTATTGATAGAAATAAAATATGTAATGCCTGATTTTCATTATTAAATTATGATGTTATTAATATGATTTTTGGATCAATTTAAAAATAATTATATAACGAAAATTTTAGGAGAAATTGCATTTTTGGAATTAGGCTCAATGCCTAAAAGGCACATGTCTTGTACTCGTATGTGTTCGAGGCAGAAGCTACACACTTGATATGTGCCTTTCTGGGGCTCATGTGTATTTGTAGCAAAATTGTGGCGCTAGAGGTAAATCTGAGAAAGCACGCATGTGTGATGTAAATAGTATAGTGACGCCTGAGATGTGTATATTGGCACCTGTGCGTAGATGAGGTAGAATGTTGGTGTCTAAGTTGTGTTTAATGCGGCACTTGTGCGTGCATGTATAATGAAGTGGCGCTTGATACGAGCCTGATGTGTGCCTATCCGACACTTGTGTGCCGATTATAATATATAGATACCTGTAGGCTTGTGTCAGTTATTTCGTGTGAGAGAGAAGAGAGAAGAGAGAAAAAAAAGAGGAAGGAGAAGAAGAGAGAGAAAGAAGAGGAAGAAGATTTTGAAATTATTTTGTGTCAAATCTGTTATATCAAAAGTTGAAGGCAAGTATTTCTCGTCGCTTTGCATATTGTTATATGCATGTCATTTTTACCGATTATTTCAGTATTTTATTAGGTTTTATCAAAGATTTGAAGGGTTTAGCTATTTTTCACAAATTAAGTGAATATTTTGAGATAATATATTATATATAAAAATATTTGTGAAAGAAAGTAAAAAAATTTGTACATTTGGCCTCGTATGTAATATTCCATATAAATGATTCCAATCATTTCTATATAAGTTTGTACTTTCTCGCAGGATGAAAAGTTTTGATTTGTACTTTTCCTACAGAGGAAAAGTTTTGTAATTTGTTATAGAGTCTATTATTGGACATTTTATTGAAAATTATTGTAAGGAATTGAACGAAATTAATATATTCGAATATCCTAATATATTATGCATATTTAAAAACTACACCTATTCCCACGAGTTACCAAAAAAATGTGTTTGACCTCATTTAAAGGGAAAAATATATAGATGGCTCACTATTTGTTTAAATAGTAGTGTTTTGGCCTAAAATTATTTGGAGTATGTGTAATCTTTCTTCAAGATTAGCCATTTGGTCTATGATTCTCAATTTGGCATGTTTTGAATTTTTAAAATTTTTACCTACATTGTGTTTGATATTGAAATCTTTTGACCTTTGAGATTGTAGGTTTTAGCATAGTCTTTGGAATTATCTGAAGTTGGATTTTGAGCCTTTGGAACCATAAACAATGCATGTGATTTGTATTTGTATATATACATATACGTTGAGTTTTAATCTCATGATTTTGCCCTGTTTTTCTAACCTTACAGATTAGAGGGCTTTAGGATTATTTATAAAATCTTAGACTGGGAAGATCGAAGACTTTTTTATTTATTTATTGTTGAACATGTATTTAGATTCATTTGAGATTATTTTGGGAATTCTAGTTGATTTATTTATGGTTTGTAACATTGATAAATACATTTATCCACATTAATGTTTGTACAGGCTCCACATTATCTTTGTTGGATGTTTTGTTGATATTTTCCTTTTAGATAAAATTGAGAAGTGCGGGTGGTTGTATGGTTTATTTGGAGATCGGATAAGGTCATTTCAATCATGTCTAATATCCACTGTCATTATGGATATCATGTTTGTTTTGGATTTGTTGGTTCATTAGGTCCGACCCGGTATTTGGGATTATTTGGATTCTAATCAGTTGTTGAAACTTTTTATTTGGTTGATTTGGACTCTGTTCAATTACAAAAAAACTTATTCATGTTATTTAATTATTTATTTAATTACTTGTCCGGATTGGGGTTATGACAAAATGAGTGCTAGTCAAGTATGCTAAGATGAAAGCAAAAATTGCACAAAAAGTTCCATTCATATTTGTAGAAAATGGTCAAATGAAAAATTTCCTGCTGCAGATGCTTCCCCTTCTCCTTATCTTGGACATCAGCATCTCTGTGATCTCAAAACTTGAGTTTCTCTTTCTCCGTATAATCCTCAGATTCTGCAAAGTTTAGCATTTCAAAGGTCCTCACTGAAGGCCTGCACCTAGAAGCCGTCCATGCATTAAACACCTTTTCCTAACTCTCTGTATAAAGCTAGTTTTTATCTAGAGGTATAGGCCAAGCACCACAAAGTCCTCATCCAGTTACTTTCCGAAATTTTTTTTAACCGACTGCTTTTGCTGTTCTTTAAGGTGCATCCCCAAGCTTTACCATCTTTAAGCATTGTCTCTTTTTGGAATTAGAAAAGTGTCGCTGACCAGATATTTGAGTTATGTTGAAACACTGTATCTGATTTCATCGCTTCCCAAGCTCAGTCATCTTGATGGTGATTCTTGTTGAATGACTATGGCATCTGTCTTTTGTGACATATAGATTATCTGACAAAGGCTGGAGTTGGAACCTCTGGTAAACAGTTCACTGGATTAGCCTATTTTGTTACTTTTCCTGAAGTGGTAGTTGTCGGTTATCTGGTTTGCTAAACAAAGAGGTTATTTTCCTGTTCTGTTTGATTTCTTGTTTCTCAATTCTTGTAGTTCCAATAATTTATTTGGTTCTTCATTCTTTTGCAGTGACCATGGGGGTTGAGAAACTGGGGACAAAAATTTTGACGAGCCAGCATGGTGGACTTTTGATACTAATGATGATGATGACTCAGTTTGAGGATTTAACACAGCGGGCACCTCAAATGTAAGCATGGACACAAGATGTAATTGTGACGGCAGTTAACATCAAGATCACTAGTCATTCTACACATAGACATCAATCCTGCCCTGGCAGCCCAAGAAAAATCCCCACAATAAAAACAACCAAAAAGACAAAAATTTCTCTTTTCAATTTTTTACTGCATTTGATTTTCTAGAATTGAGGATTTGATTCATTGCAGGTTTGCAGATAGTTTGTGGTCACTGTTCATTAGGCTCCAAGGATGTTAGCACACTGAATTTCGTTTGGTTTATGACAATGCTAGTGAATTTTTGCACTTTCGAGCTCAATTTTTATGACAACCCAGTAGGGCAGTGTTTATCCCCGAAGTTTGACCAAACCAACCTGTGACTAGCCCTAATCTTTTCACCTTCTTCAGATGTAACTTCCTTCAAAAAATACTTACTCGTTTTCTTTCTGAGTGAATGATTATGGATTTTCCATCTTCCTTTTGGTGAGAAGCTATGGTGAAAACTTCAAGTACACTTGCAATGAAAATTCCTTGAAAGGATCTTACTTTATGCATTTGAATGTTTTAAAGTCTAAAATCTTTACTATTTCCTATTTAACTAAATGCCTCTCATGCACTCCCCATATCTGCTTCTCTCTGCTCACAAATGTTGTTGTTCCTATCAGCCTGAATAGAGTAGATTGTTGCAGGTGAACCAGTGTGTACACTGTACAGTAATTTTCTTTCTCAATCTTCCCAGCCAAGTAAGGGAAATACTGTTTTACATTTCTTCCATAAACAGGATTGAAGGGGAAAACAAAGAAAGTGCTGTCGGTTTATAGCCAAACAGTAAGCCGTGCTACACGGTCCTTAACTCATGGTTGATTGATCGGACTTCCTTGAGGTTAGTCTGGTGGAGCATAAAAGGTCAAGCTTAATCATGCTTTGAGCTTGTGAGGTTAATAAGCCAAGTTTGAGGTGCCATTCAGCTCATTTTTAGTTGTGTGTCGACAACTCCTCAGGAATCAATGGAATTCCGGTGGTGGCAGACAATTTGTCCAGGCCAATTGCCTAGGTTCAATCCTCACATTCTCTTCGCAAAACCTATGTGATATTATTCATGAAATCTATTGGGCAAAGAGACGGCTGCTTTTCCCCTTGTTCTAAAGACCAGTTTAACCTAAAAGCTAGCTATCAAAGAAGCTCATCTGTCCCTCATCTATTTTTTATGACTGTAGTCATATAATATTTGTACAAAGTCGACATTTGCAGTATTATAGTCCTTACTTCTGCCTTGATGCTCAGACAACATAAAGGAGGACAACCTATGTACTCTGATAGTTGCGAGTATTTTTGTTTGATTTTTGTATTACCTTATCAGATTTTGCTCTGCAGTTATGGCTTTCGATAGCATTTACTATGGTTATCTTTGTATACTAACGCAAGGTCTCTGCCGGAGAGGGGTCATAAAGACACAAATAATGACCTTTTCGCACCTGGAGGGCCATCAGCACATACAGAGCAATTTTCGGAAGAAGGGGCGATCCATTTTCGCCGACTCTATTCCTAGTACACGACTCACCAGTTCCCTGCGAAGGTATAGCGAAGGGTCCGCAGAACACGTTTAACTTCTCAAGATTTGATTCTGTCCGGTCAATAGAAATTTCCGCAAGAAATACTATCACGATTTGATTGAACGGGAAGTGCTAGAGACCTCGATTATGGGAAGGGATTCCCATCTTTTGATGATTCAGATCCATTTGGGTCTACCCGTTTAAATCATCATTAGACGGTGATACTCCGAGGAGAGACTCGGAACCTTATTCATGTAGTGGGCCATTCAGGCCATCGCCTGGAGAAAGTGTAACCATGAAACCGGAGGACCCATTAGGAAATTTTGGTTCTTTCGGGCCATCTCCAGGCTATGAAACTCAGAACTGTTTGGATACTCGGGGCCATTTGGATCGTCATTGGCCAACGAAACTTGAAGAGGATTGACAAATAATTGGAGCAATCTCCCTTCAGCTCTAAGGTTGTTTTGAATGCCTCCCAGAGAAGATGCCAATCTACTCTATAATTATTAAACAGCAAACCTCCCCATCCCTTTTAGTTTTTGCGTATTGTAATTTCTCTCTTGTGAGACTGGTTTTTGGTTTTCTTTTTCATTCATTGGGGTTTGCCAGGCTTTCCTCTGAAGAACATATAAACACAAAAATTGCTAATATACCTGCTCCTAGAACAAGTAAGAAGAGATGAAACAGCGCACTTACGGACCTCAGTATCTGGACTTGGAGTTGGGCAGGGGCCGCGCGGACGCAGGCCCCCGTTACCACAAATATCGACGTACACTCTCCCGCTTGGGGAGATGTTAGGCAGGCACGCTACCCCAGTGCAATGGAAGCTGCCGACCTAGGCCATAGGTATTATTGATCGCCTATTGACCCCGCCCAGGTAAGTACTTTGCAAGTTAGTCTGAAGCTTCAATTTATAGGCTCGCATCTTCACTGTACTCTTTCCTTCAGTCAATGTGGGACTCGTCGCGTCGCGCTGTAACTCTTTTCTTTCTCTTCCTCTCGCTTCGCTGTTTGCGTTCAAGTAGATGGCTTATTTGGAATCGTTTCTCTTCCAACGCCATAGCCTACTGGTTGCTCTGCTTCTCTCTGTACGCTGCGAATTCGTTGGTTTCTGTTCATTGTAAGGATTCCGGTCCATCTTTCGCTAAACTGGAAATCCCTTTTCCCCACTCCGCTTTCTATCACGCGTGCAGAAAACTCGCACTGGTATCTGATCTCTTCTAGGGTTTTTTTTTTTTTTTTCAGATGTTTCTGTTAATGGCTGAAAGACTTATTGCTTATATCAAACTATAACGTAGTAAGTTTTCGTTTCTGTAAGAATTTAAACGGGAGATTTTGGAGCTAAACAAGACCGAGTGTATAATACATTTGTAAGTCGAGGCAAAGTAGAATTCTGCTCCTCCATGAATTACACTATTTGCTGTTAAACTATAACAAGCTGGTTTCCCTTTGCTGTAGGGTTGAATTCTTTAAAACCACCATTTAAAATGTATTGGTTTTCGTGAACCTAAAGCGGGTTTCAAATAGTCGGCTTCCACTTAGGAAATAACAATATCATTGTGTGCAGATTTAACGGAGATTTTTACACTGTTCACATAATGCATATGAGTTCTACACTCATTTGATCGTGTTTTTTTTTGCCCCGTGATCACTCACTTGATATTAACAGCGATCTAAATAGCCGTGAAGAGTGAAGCTAAGAAGCAATATGATTCTACCAATGATTCTAACAATATGATTCTACACTCCGTCAAAGTTGAGTTGAACTGGTTCAAACGCTATAAATCCCCCCATGCTCCCACTAGTAAGGGGCATGTATACTTTCAAGCTTATAGAAGAACTATTTTCTTTCTCGAAAGTATCAGAGAAGCCTCTCATAACTCTCTCTCCCTTTCTCCCGTCCTCTCTCAAGTTGTTCAACTTACGAGTACACCTCCTTAGAGCTACTCCCTGTCAAACGCACCACTGTCTCAAAGTCATTTCTCGTCGATCGCACCATCACCTCAAAACCGCTCCTCGTTGAATTTACCATCATTTTAAAGCCACTCCATACCGAGTGCATACTCCAAACCAAACTCACCCTCCACACCCGTGCATCATTACACACATCTCTTGCATCCTTACATCTTTCAATCAATTTGAGGAAGAATTCTAACTTGAATATTGAAAGATATATCAGGTAAGAGTTTCGTCAATCCTTTAATATCTCATTTTTTATTGTGATGTGTAAAATTCAAGCTATCAGAAATAATAATTGAACCCACTTTAATTCGACCTATCGAGGAAGACCAAATGGCTTCCTAATCAATACATCAACCCAGATACATGATGCATCAAAAGTAGAACCCCGAACTCATTTATATTGCTTTCTTAGGTATGATATTGAATATAAATGATATTGATATTATGATTCTATCTCCAATAAACTTCTTATCTTCTGTCATGTCATCTTTTAGGAGTACAAAATGTTTACCAACTTGTGCAGGATGCAATTGATCCATCCATGGGTCCACCCTCAACTGATTTACCTATTCGTCGTTCCCCTTAGATATGTGAGCTTCCCTTTTGTTTATGTAACTTTCATTATTTGTTATCTTTGTTACATTATATGACCTTACTACTTATCGAGTAGTCAAATCTCATCCTTCTTGACTACAAGCAATGACCGATGAAATTTTCACCCTTGAAAAGTATTGTACATGGGATTTGGTTAATTTGCATGTAGGAAAATAAGTTGTTGAAAGTAAGTTAGATATATAAGAATAAAACTAAATTTGGTAACTTAGTGAAATGCTATAAAACTCGTCTTGTTACTTATGATTTTACTCAAGAGTGTGGGATTTACTATGAAAAGACTTCTACACCTGTTGCTCATCGTGCGTGTGTTTTTTATTTAATTGTTGTCGTTGTTATTTGTCAATAGGAACTTTTTCAAATAGATAATAAGAATACTTTTTTTCATAGTAACTTATTTGAAAAAGTCCACATGTAGCCGTTGCCTAAATATAACCATCCTCCAAACAAAATGCATCATCTTCATCGAGTGCTATATAGTCTTAAAGATACTTCCAGAGTTTGTTTTACTAACTTTAGTTTCACCATTGTTAAACAAAATTTTATATCAAATACTTATGACTCAATTCTTTTTTCACGTACAATATCATCTTGTACTATTCTTATTTCACTTTATATCGATGATATAATTGTTATTAGAGATGATTATGGTTGGATCCAATCTGCTAAAACTTTGAAGTAACCCAATATTATGATGTATATTTTCTTTTTAAAAAATATATGCTTTTAATCTATTTACTGATCTCGCCGTAACTGACAATAAGACTATTCCCTCTCCATTAAACCTAAATATCAAACTTTTCTACATTACCAGTTTGAGATAAAATGTCTTAAAAATATCAGTTACTTCTTAGGATTTAAAGTAACCCAATATTATGATGGATATTTTCTTTTTTTTTTCAAAAATGTATGCTTTTAATCTATTTATTTATGTCGCCATCTTTGACAATAAGACTGTTTCCTCTCCACTAGAACTAAATATCAAATTTACTTCATCTGATGACACTCCTCTATCATTCTCAATCCATTACCAGTAACTAGTTGGAGAATTAATTTGTCTTACTACTCGTTCTGATATTACTTATATTATTCATCTAATTAGTTATTATTTGGTTGTACTATAGTTTACTCACTATGTTACTACTTATCCTTCTATATATTAAAGGATTATTATTCTGTGAATTTTAGCTCTCTATTTATTCATCTCTCCAATTACATGTTTTTTAATAAAACTAGGCAGGTGATCCTATATATCGATGACCCATCTTTAGATATTATTTCTTCTTAGAAATATCTCTTATTT
>JAODPA010005262.1:0-13939 GCA_025585075.1 Nepenthes mirabilis | reverse complement strand
TGAGCTTAATTTTTTTCGGGGGGCGGGAATGGATGGATAGGTGAGATCTGATGGGATAAAAAGGTATTTTCCTTATTTAGTTAATTTTTGTTTCTAAATGCAATTTTCAACGCAGCAGTAAATAGTGATGAAATAAAATGCAGTCATCTATCTTTGTAAATGGATTATTTTAATTTTCGGTTGAACTTGGAGTAATTTCTTTTGTTTTGTCCCCTTCCTGTTTTTGAAGGGGTAAAACATATTGGACGTTCATAGAGAACATAGTCTTATCATTATTTGATTGTTTTTTAGTGCAACTGAATGTTCAATTTTATTGCATCCAATTTTATTGCATCATTTTTAATTTATGGTGAAATTTGAGATTGGTGTTTTGTGCTTTGTTCTAAAGCACCGGGGATTAGTGCTTCACCCTCAGAAGACAACATGCGATACTTCAATGTCATGATCCTTGGTCCAAACCAATCACCATATGAAGGTATTGGCAAAATTTATATTCTATGAATTAACTTTGATGTGTAGATTTTTTGTTTACTTAGGGTAATTATTGAAATCACTCTATTGTTATATGGACGCCACAGGTTCAAACAATAGGAACACCCTCTCTGCATTATAGGGTAAAGTTTTGTGAATATCCTTGGATTCCCCAATGTGGAAGGTTTCGTGCAACGGGTCATACCTTTTGTGTTTATAAGCAAAAGTAGCTTAATGTTCTTGGGTGAGCTTATTTTTGTGTGGGGTTTAAGCCTTGGGGAGAAAATGCTCACTCTTTGCAAGGGTTTACCATGGTTACTAGATTCCATGATCCAACTACATGGTGCACATAGCCTATCGTGTTGCAATGCCCACCCTTAATAAAAAAAAATGATGTCATGCTCACTGTAGTGTAGTATACCATGCATCTAAGACCTTTGGGGTGTAGATATCATCTATAGCTGATCGTGCAAAATCATTTTTTCATAAAGATTGGTTAGCCTTTACTTCAAGGATTGTACATTGGAAGTATAGAGTATGAATAGATGTTGAGGCTAGAGTTAGACTGTTAGATTATTGAGCTTTTTTAGACTGTTAGATTATTGAGCCTTTCAATTTTAGAGCATGAAGACATTACTCTGTGAAACATGCTGTAAACCATTGATTTCTAGATTTTTTTCCCTTCCCTCCCCAATCGTTCCTTCTCTTTCATCTACTTAGAATGTAAAGTGGAGTAAAAGGACGGGCAGCAAAAATTTGGAATTCATATTTAGCCTTTAGCTTAGATTTTTTTTTTCCCTTGATGTATAAAATCCTGGAATATATTATGATTTTTGAACATTGATGGATATTCTATTATATGTTTTGCCCATATCCGATCCATGCTTGTGCTGAGATCAAGTTGAAGTGTTTGGTTTAAATTGGTCTTTGGATAAGTTTACATCGTTATATGACTCTATGGCTCAAAGTTGGTGTAAGACAAGTGCCATTTTTAGTGTGGAGTAGCATTTGCGGGAATTTGTTATTGATGTTTAGTATGTAACAATTATGCAAAAAAGAAAATGAATTATTCACTTGGATAGGGCACCAATGTTGGTTACGAGTACATGCCTATCTGTTTGACTTGACTATTAAAAAGAAAAAACATTCTGCAATTTTTTCACTAAATTGAAGAGTCCAAGGGTCATAATCACATCCTTTGTTCTTCGTTGGATGCAAGTGCCTTACAGAAAAGTGTTGAATTAGATGCAGTTGGAAGATTCATAGATGTTCTAATATCTAATATTTTTCTTCATAGTTATTGCAATTGCATGCTTTGAGTACTTTTATCTCAGTATGTTTATATTTTGGATTTTGAAATTATCTTAGGGGATTTTTAAGAATGTTTTGATACTAGGCTCCTTTGTGTTCTGATCCTTGTATAAGGGCACACATCTCCTTTGTTAAGCATCCGTTAATGTTTAGGAATTAATTTTGAGTTTATTGATACCTTTCACCCTTCTTGTCTGATCTCCTGTGTTTACTCTGTCACTGATATTCTTCTTTTGCTCCTCTCCCTTTTTTTTCTTCTACTCTCAACCTCTACCCTCCTTATTTCCTCCCTCTTCTCCTAGCCGTTCCCTTACTCTGTCCCTGGTTCTCCTCTGTCTTGTCCTATGTCAGTTTATAATATAAGAGCAACATGGCTTGATAACAGTACTATCCGCTGGAAAAAACAAATGCACCCCACTCTCTGTTAACCATTATCTGCAACCAGAAGCCTTTCCATCAAATCTCAAAACCACAATCTGTTAGCAATTTATTGGAGAAAAACTCAAATGATACTTGAGTTGTGATTTTCAAAATGTGCCTCTCTTGTTGATGGGTCCAGTAACCCATGGTCCGACCCGGAATTAGGCCTACAAGGGAAGAGCCGGAAGCCGCAATCCAGCAGAAGCTCCTCTGAGTCCAATGCCCCAAGGAAAGGAAGCCCAGTGAGACGCTTCTTTAGCCCAAGGTCTAGCAAGCACCGAGGCCGACTAGGAAAGCATGGCCCGGCACCGTCCAACGATAAACGAGCAATTAGGGCTAATCAATAAATGCTCTTCTAGCTCAACGACCACAACAAATGTCATGATAGCCTAGTCAATATCCGTAAAATATTTGCCTGCGTAGCGTATCACTTTGGGAAGGCAAGCATAGTCCTCCAACGGCTCCAAGAAAAACTATGATTGTCATGCTTACCGTCAGGCATGCTCAAGGAGACAATTCAGTCAAACCTCCAAGGCAATGAGAGTCAATCATGAGGCCCAAGAAAGGCTACATTGGCTCTAACTCAACAAATCCCTCTTCTCCCTTGCGGGAAAAAGGAGTGGACAAAGAATTCCTACCCTCTAAGCATCCCTGAAGTATCAAACTGATTTCTCTCAAGCTACTTTGCTTTCGAATGCATCACTTGTTAAGCCACTCAGTCCATGAGTGCACAATCTTCCATCTATAAGCCCTCATTGGAGCTCAGTTCTCTATCTTAAAGTCGTTCCCCAATTGAGCGCATTTATCGAAACTCAGTCTTCCATCTCAAAGTTGCTTCCCAACCGAGCGCACTTATTGGATCCTAGTCCTTCACCTCAAAACCGCTCCCTAGCCGAACACAGGCATCGAAACTCAGTCTTCCGCTTCAAAGCTGCTTCCCAGCTGGGCACACTCACTGAAACTCAATCCTTCGCCTCAAAGCTGCCCCTAGCTGAGCACACTCACGAAAGCCTGGTCCACCGCCTCAAAGCTGCTTCCCAACTAAGCGCATTTATCGGAGTCCAGTCTTTCACCTCAAAGCCGCTCTCAAACCGAACGCAATTATTAGTGCTCAATCCTCCGACTCAAAGCCGCTCCTCAATTGAGCACACACATCGGAGCTTAATCCACAACCTCAAAGCTTCTCCCCAGTCGAGCGCACTTATTGGAGCCCAATCCTCCGCCACAAAGTTGCTCCCCAGTCGAGCGCACTTATTGGAGCCCAATCCTCCGCCACAAAGTTGCTCTACCTCAGTGCACTCATTGGAGCTCAATCATCTACCAACATTCGATTCCTTGCTATATGCATTCACGCATTATTAATTCTTCTTTATCTTTCTATCCATTTGGGGAAGATTTTTTATTTGAGTTTCGGAGGATATATTGGGAAACGAGTCCTGCCATCCTTTGGCCTCTTGTTTGTTAGTTGTGTTGTGCATGATTCAAATTTGAAGTAATAAAAACCGGATCTGCTTTAGCTTGACCCCCGGGGAAGACCAAGTGACACCCTAACTCGTTCAGTAATACGGATCCAAGGATGCATCACTTGTGTATTTCTCAACAATTAATATAGGATAAGGTAGCATGTCCCTTATGTGCATATTCATTGCTGATCTAAGAACCTGACGTCATGCTAATTTCTGGAAAGAATGAAGCACATCTCACTTAATTAAAGTCACATGGTTCATCTAAATGTCACTTGTCTTGTAAATAGTTGAATAATTAAAGGCCATCAGTAAAATTCTGCAGAAGCTTACTACAGAAAAGCAGAAGGCTAGGGATGATTATTTTTTTGATCAGCAGATAGTTCTGGAATTAAGCTGCAAACTGCATTCGAAGCACTATATTATTGCCATCAGTTTAAATTCAGTGCAGGACGTTTCTTGTGGAAACTTTTGGACCACTTCTCAAACTGCATTGAAAACCATTTCTCATCATCATCTCATTTGCCCCCAAATTTTTTTCGAGGATTTTCTGTGCAATATTTTTTGTTCATTTTACTAAACAATGTAGTAGTTGGTTTTGTTCAAGCATTGTTCAAGTGGTAGGCCGAAATTGATGGATAGGCCTGAAAGTTATTTATTATGTATTTTGTCTACCCTATATTTGTTCTCAAATGCTAAACATTTGAACTGAAAATATTATTTATAAAAATATAATCATGGAAACACTGCCTGAAAAAAATAACATAAATTAAGAAAGTGTCAACTTGCTTTTATAAATAATGTCATAAATCATAAAAGTTTCAACAAAAATCCAAACCATCAATGAATAGTTATTTAATAAAAATCAACTTTGCTAAGATGGGAACTTGTTCTAAAACCTTGTCCAAATGAACCAACATAGATACTTACCGGATAATAGACATGTATAGAACATCATTAAGAAATAGGATGTTGCAACCACTTAGCTTGAGTTGGCAGCTGCAATTACATTACTTTTGTCTTGTTTGTTTATGTAAATTGCACAACTTGGTG
Organism: Nepenthes mirabilis; assembly: GCA_025585075.1. Classification (NCBI taxonomy): domain Eukaryota; kingdom Viridiplantae; phylum Streptophyta; class Magnoliopsida; order Caryophyllales; family Nepenthaceae; genus Nepenthes; species Nepenthes mirabilis. The sequence continues at coordinate 9,221 of JAODPA010005262.1, read as the reverse complement.
GTTGCAATAATTAGCAAATGTTTTTTTCTATCTGACTTGATTGTCCATGTCTCTTGAGTCTAATTGAACATGTGTATGATGAGATTTGGTATATCTTGGTTGGATGGATAAGTGTGCTACGGAGTGGTGAGCAGCAGTATCTTTTTGGCTCACCACTTTCACAAGTGCCCCAAGTCATTACAGCTGTACTAATTCACTCTGGTCAATTCACTGATTAGTTAAATGTCTTAGACCTTCTATGGTGTTGGTTTTTCTATTTCTGTTGGAAGCTCTCTCTGCTATGTTGGACACTGTTGCCCTGCTTAATCTAGATTTAACAGCATAGTTCATCCAAAGCACTGAACTATCTCCAAACTCTCCACTAGATCTTGGGGGCACTCTATACCTCCACAAAATATGTATGATAATTACATTTTATGTTCTAATTTGATGTGCAACCATCTACTTCTACTATAAAATTGAATTCATGGCTGGAACTTCATGTTATAAGTTAGTATATTTGACATGTCCCTTGGGTGTTGCTACACATTTGATAATTGTGCTTCATGTAAATGTCAAATATAGAGAGCCCCTGCAATTTAGCGATAGAGTTTTTTTAAATGTAACTGGAAGGTTGCTAAACTTTCTGTAGCTGGAAGAGCGATTGGCGCATGTAAGTAGGTTGCCAACCATGTCGTTGATTTCCTTAGCGAATTGGTTTTAAGTTCCACTATTTACTCACACTCCATGTATAACTATCATGTATATGTTGACAGATTTATCCTCTTACCACATGACACTTTGTTTCCATTGACATTACATTTCACCTTCTGTGGCACGTAAGAAGGCAAACATTGTCCAGCATACAATGTTGATGCAGTGGAGTTTGAGTTTTGATATAAATATCTAGGACCTGTTTTGATGTGAAAAACTGATATTATATTTTGAAAAATTCCATTTAAAAAATGGAAACAATGTTAACTGTTTGTTTTCCATTTGGAAAACTAAAATATAATTTTTTTTTAATGTTGAGTTGAATTTTGAAAATTGAAAAAGCATGAAATATATGTTTTTGAAAAATTTTCACTCTTGAGAATTTCTTATTGTGAAAATATTATCTTCTAAGCTTACAAATATAAATATATGCCAAATTTTGAAGTATATTNAAATATGATTGATCTGTTATTGGCATACTCGAGGGAACTGCATGTCCGTGAATACAAAAGAAATGTTTTAGGAATTCCAGGGATTGTAGTCAAAGGGACTAGATTCCCTCGAAGCCTGTTAATACCTGGCACTAGGCTCCATGCTAGGCGTTCCACTGAGGAAAATGATCCCATGATTAGTGAATTGTAAAGTGGAGAAGCAATATTGATATGGTTCAATGATGGAGCTTGTATGGAAATTCATTCCCAAATTTACAGCCAGTGTTGCACAAAAGGGAAACGAGAAATTGGACAACTTGAAAATGTGGAGACAATATTTCCTAAAAATATAGGAAATGGGACATGAATTTAAATTATTTATATTATATATGAGTACACAAAATTTAAAAGTAATCACAAAGAGAGAATGAAACGGAGAAACCAAAAGGGATTGGGAGACCAAGCAGCCTACAAAAGAAGTGAATTTATGGGAGGAATCTGCTCTGGCCTCAATGATTTAGTCTCTGTCATTGTCACTAGCAAGATTAAGAATGGAAGGTTGCAGCAGAGAGAAGTGGACTTACTAGACTGAGCCAGCAGAAAAGGCCAACTGAGAAGAGAAGGAGAGCAAGACTAAGGATGAGGGAGACAAGACCACTGATTTGGTAGGTGAACACCAAGTCTCCCTCCTTGTCACATTTTAGCGTGCGAAGGGTGAGAGTAAGAAAGAGGATGGGGGTGAGTTGGAGAATAGGGTTCGGCGATGGTGCTTTGTAAGGCACATTTTTTGCTGGTTTGGAAAAATGAAACACATTTATCTGAAGAAATTTCACGTTTTTAATAAAAAGGAGACAGAAGGAAATGTTTTTGGAGCATTCTTGGAAGTTTCAGGCCCGGAATGCAATACTCCACCTCACTGAAGTTTCTGTGCTTCATATTCTGCTGCGTGCAGACCTTGAGATCTTTAGTCTAATTTTTAGTGCAGCTGGCTGTGGAGAAATTGGTGTATTGAACATAAAGGATGCTTTCTAAGTGAAACTAGATACCAGTAAATAGCTAACAATATTAACTGACATTCCAAACTCATGAATATGGACACACAATAAAAAGATGAATAGAATGAGGCACAAGAGGTTGGATGATCTATTCTGAATACAGTATAGATAAGCTATCATTTTGATCAAAGGGGGGGTATTTGATTTAATTCCTGTAGATAAATTTGACGATGGTAATGAGTGGCTTATGTATTTTGGTTTTTTTATGATGATAGCATCTGGATCGGTAGAATTCAAGCATACTGCATAAACAATGCAACAAGCCGGAAAACCAAGTGCAAAGACTTAAAGTTCTGGGGTAGCGGATGTTGACATTGAAGGGGATTAAAGGCTAGAAATCTAGTGATAAAGGGTTGAAAATATCGATGATGATGCTGTTGTGGTAATTGATGATGATTAGAGTATTATAGTCTTTCTCTTCTTGTTTCAGTTTCTATGCAATTACTAGCATAGAATTTATATAATGGATTTCTGTGAGTTGTGAGGCATACATAATGATATAAAGCATATCTGTTGGATTCATGTCATGTTGAAATGTTGGGTTTTAATTGACTTCTTTGTATGAAGTAGATTTATTTATTTTTTAAACTAGGGCCTCACTTCACTGGGAGGAGCACTTAGTGTGACGACTAGTGCCCAGCATTAGAGGATTTGGTGCCTTAGGCACCTGAGCCTTTGGTAACACTGTTGATTGGAGCTGCAACTGCAATTTCGCCTGAATTGTAATCAGTTCTTCCTTTGTCTTACTATATGTAACTGATTTTAGACTACTGTTACTTCTTCGGCTTTATGAGTTCTCAGTTTGATTGCCTTAATTGTTTATGTCACAACCAACATGACACACCAGTAGTGCCTTAATTTTTTATGTGACAACAAACGTGGCACACTAGTTGAGTCTCCTTGTCCAAACAGATTCACTTGTCAGAATCATTACGTTGCTTTAGAAAATATGTAAATTTAAGTCAGAATTAGTTCAAAGGATTGAAACATCAAGAATAAAAATCAACACATCTATTTGAGAGGTGCTTGGTGGTGAAAAGAATATAGCTAGATGGCTAATTATTATTGGATATTCATAGGAAAATGTCTTGATAGAGAGGAGGCATAAAATCATGTTCATAATGTTTAGGTTCATGACAGAAGAATAATGTGTCTAAATATTCAAAATGCTTTGAGAACTCTTCTTGCCTAGATGACTAATATATCTTCCAAGTGTGTAGATCCCCATTATATTATCTATAGGTAGCAACCATCTTGATTTTGCAATAGGTGGGGTCAACTGCCCCTTTATCTCAATTCTCCATCATATGAGAAATGTTCCCAATGGAAAAGGTTTTATAGTAATTTTTTTTGTTTGACCCTCCAAAAGGTACACATATATAGTTCAACAAATTGAAAAGAGACGTGAAACTCATGTTGCAATATGCGATTTTTGGTAACAGATTATTCTCCTAGTGACTGGTTGACAATAGAGTGGTAAACACTTTAATTTATGAGATCGAAGTTGTCCACCCAGTCAAGTTGTCGGAGAAATTGAATATTATCTCCACTTCCTTCGGTGATTAAATTCAGAGAAAACCTCATCTGTATGGAGCAGTCTTCAGAGTTTTCCTTGTGTCCAATTTAAGATTGAGGAAGCTCTTACTGGTGGTGCAACATGAATGGCTTCACTCATAGAACTAGATTAAGAAAACAACTGGGGTTGTGATGGAGTTATGGAACAAACCATGATTGGGAACTTGGGTAATGTTCCGCCCTTCATAAGGCAATTGAGAAAACAGTCTCTGCAGATCAAGTACAAGACAGATTGATTCATTATATTTAAGGCTTGGTGGGGAATGCTTATTCCCAACACAAATCTGTATAGTAGGCCACCTCTTTAGTCTAAGGTGGTATCTTATTGCTCTCAATATAGTTGTCAGGATGGACTTTACTGAATGGACAATAAGATAGCATTTGCCTATGGATATGGAGAAATTGTCTGATTACATACCAAAAAGATTGATGGACAAATCTACATTGATCTGCCTTTGTTGATCTAATATCTGAGGGCTTAGGGTTGCAAGTGCTAGCAGTCCATTTCTGACCTGAAGGAATCATTTAGACAGTTTTGTATCAGAGTCCATGGAGTCATTTTCTCGAATGATTTTAGGCTGACCCATGAAGACCGTTGTACCTGTCAAGTGGTCCAACCATGAAGGGATGATTTTGTCATTCTACTCCTTTATCCGGATAACACGAGGCGATTGTCATGACTGTTAAGAAGCAATTGTCTTCCAATTTTGAGATGAAAAAAATTGTGTAAAGTGTTTTTAAATAATTTTTACATGGAGTTGAAAGGAAAAAGAAGTGTAATTGGATTGCCCTCGTTTGTAAGCATGAGTTGCTTTATATTTGAGTGAAAGTGAGGCTGAAATGTAATTGGATGTGGAAATTTGTTAATGCCACACATTTAGTAGATTCTTATTGCTCAACATAGTTGTGAGTTATAAGGTGTGTAGCATTCTCCAATTTGCTGCTAGTATGGTAGGATCTTCTAAATAAAAATCTACCTCCATTGTCCGAAGTTATATGTGGGAAATAATGTGCCCATCCTTATGCACCACTTTTTTTTTTCCTTACAGTTTATCATTTAATCTGCCGTTGCTTTGATAAAGATCCAATTATGTTATGAAGGAATTATGATGATAGCTAATTAATACTTTACCATGCAATAGTGCTAAAGTTGAAGATCCTCTTTGGCAGTGTTTTTTTTTTTAAAAAAAAAAAAATTGGCCCAATAATGCCACTGTATACCTTGTAGAGCAGAATTGTTGTTACTTAATTCTTGTGTTCTCTTGTTTGTATACATTACGCAGGAGGGGTTTTCAAGTTGGAGTTGTTTTTGCCTGAAGAATATCCCATGGCTGCACCAAAGGTATATCATATTCAGATTTGACAAACTGCTTTTTTTAATGTTAAGACTCGATAGTTTTATGTTTGGTATTCATATGCATGTGGATAATGTCATTGTCACATTGCATAATGAATCTTCCTCCTCACTTTCATTATGTAAAATGTAATTGCTTAATCCTGTCTACCTGTAACATCATCATACATTCTCAAATTTAAACTTCAAACTTATATCAGTTTGTACTGGCCATCTCATACATTGTCTCTAAAACATTGTCTATAAACTACAATTTTCTACATTTCATTATACATTCTAATTACAAAATATATTACTTAAGTACATCCATCTAAAAGATCTAATGGTACATTTAGTTGTTGGAATGGAATAAGGTAGAAATAGAATAGCTATTCCCGGGGAATAAAATAGGACGAGAATAGAATTGGAATTGTTATTTTCATATTTGATTGTTGGAATAAAATAATGTGGGAATTAGTAATAATATGTAATAGTAATAATAATATGTGGGAATAGTTATTCCCATGAGAATATTTATTCTCGGTTAAATTTGTAACTAAATTGAGGAATATTTATTCCCAGGGAATAAGAAGGGAATAGAATTTCTATTCCCTCCAACCAAACGTAGGATAAAAGTCCACAAAATGTTGCTCCTGTGAGCTATTAGCAACAAGATACGACTATTTGTAGATTAATCTGAGAAGATAAAAAATAAACAATAAATGAGTCAATTAAGCAGTAAATAATTTTATAATCAGGAATACAATAGTAATAGAGGCCAATAAAATCTATGGATTTCAAAATATCATGTAACTACTCATAGTCACCGTGTGCTAGATAAAACGTATGAAATTTCAAATGCATAATATGAAGCAAAACATAATCATGAATTCCACAATTTTATACATGTTCATAACACAATCGAAGAAACAACTTCAAATGCCAGCAGCAACTGAAAAACCATTTCTCTGCTAGGACTGGGGAGGTTTTATAATACTACGTTCTTGTTTGCTCATAGTGGATAATAATAGATGTAGGACTTCGAATAATCTACCAAGCTCCAAATGTAGTCAATCAGTTTAATGACTGAAAAATTCCGAATACTCATTTAGTTTATGTTAAATTTCCATCTTATTGTAGGCATGTCATTTCTTAAAGATTGTAAAATTGCATCTTTTTTTTTATCTACTCTGGTGATAGTATCCTTGTTGCTATTGCATCTCTTTTATATCTGTACATGTGTCTGCTTAACAATTTCTTGCAAATTATAACTGGTATTCTGCAATGTCAGCAATCTGTGCCAAATATATTTTATTTTTTGTGACCCTTGTATATTTCTTGATTAAATTCTCTGATTAGTGTTATTTTCTATCCAAAGAATAAACTTTGTTAGTTCAGTAGGGGTACTGTTTTCTCAACTCAAATCTATACATAGTCATCAGGATAATTCCTTACTCATCCCCACTCTCCATCTTCACCCTCACAAACAAAAGAAGTGGCATCAAGGTTTTGCTTTTGGCGAGGGTGAATTTTTACACAATGGTAAAGTTGATTAATTGAGACCCAGAGATTATAGGTTCAAACTATATGAGTAGTTACTTTTCTCAATGTCTACAATGTAGAAGTCTCATGTACTTGGCTACCCGTTTAAGGTTTCACCTTGGATTTGATACGGGATCACGCCCCCCTTTTTTAGAATTCGGCTCCCTTTCATATCTAAAATCCCAAAAAGAAAGGATATGTTTTTCTATGTGGCCTTGATTATGTGGCATTCCGTACTTAAAAGTTGCTATTCTATTAGGGTAATAGTCAGAAAATGCTATTGTTCAGATTGCTACCTACACGTAAATGACAATGGGAAATCATTAATAGATGTTTGCATATGCATACAAACTATATGATAAATATTTTTGAAGTAAAACCCATGGAATTAGCCCTTTGTCAAAGAAAAGTATAAATATAACTTTATTGCATTGGTGTATTATGTGGAATAATATATTGTACTATGCTGAAAAAATGTGCAATGCAGCAATATTATTGCATTCGGCTGATCCTTCTCAGACCTCGTAATGTGAAAACCTTGTGAACTGGCCCCTCTTTATATTTGCACATTTATAAATAATTTTTAATATATAGAGAAAAGAACATAAGGATTTGTTTTGTTGAAATGGACTTATTTTCCAGGAAACTGCAATCAACAGTTGACCATCTACCCAGGATTTCAGTTGGATTAAAATGATCATCTCCACTTTGCTACTCCCTCCATTCCTCCCGCAAATATTACTCTCTTCTCATGAAAAGAAGAATGAAATGCAACTTTCAACAGTCTCTTTTTGTAGTACAGACATCATGTTTTAATAATCTTTCCTTGTAACAGGTTCGATTTCTCACGAAAATATATCATCCGAATATCGATAAGGTAGGTTGGCTACTCTCCAATGCCACTTTTTGCCTGCCAGATCTTACTTATTCCTTTACCTCTTATTAAATGAGCCTCTTACTGCAGCTTGGAAGGATATGCCTTGATATTCTCAAAGACAAATGGAGTCCTGCTCTCCAGATACGGACCGTACTTTTGAGGTAAATTTGGTTTGGTTGATCTATTAGAATCATCTAAGCCCTGTGTCCGAAATTTTGTGCACAGGAATCTATACCGAAAAAAGGAGAGTTGTTATGGTCCACCCAACAGGGAGACTTTTACATCCATATAACAGCAAGTACTAGAAGTTAAATAGATGATCGATGGAGATCAAATCATTTGATGTAATTTTCACAATTCATTTATTCAACTTCTAATTCAAGCCATATGTGGATGAGGAAGCTTCAACAATAGGAGGATCTTAACAATACTCAAAAAAATGATACAAGAGCATGGAAGAGGAGAGTGGGCAAGAGATCTAATTCATAATTCAAAATTTTCATCCAATAGAGCACATTTGAATGTTTTTCACAATAGGATGGCTACCGACTCCATTGAGTGAGTTATTTCTCCATGGGGACATGGAAGATATATGATTCAGTGGTAATGTATCATACGACTCTTCTGTTGTATGCAAAATGAGAGGAGTGTGTTCCACTCCTGAAGGAGCTTCTTCGTGAGAAAGTAATGAAAGGGAAGCCCCAAAGAGAGAGAGAGAGAGAGAGAGAGATCTCTTTCAAACCCTTCCACGGATTTATGTTCTCATTATTATGTATGATATTAGATCACCAAGAATTTCCTTCAACTATTTTCTTCTGAATATTTCCTCTTGGTCCCTTTCACGCGGGATTCTTCCACTATGTATTCACTGAAAAATTATATGCATATCTTTATGGACCGAAACAGCATTCAAGCACTCTTGAGTGCTCCAAATCCCGATGACCCACTCTCCGAGAACATTGCTAAGCACTGGAAAACAAACGAGGCTGAAGCTGTTGAAACAGGTATCGAGCATTCTTCCATTCTTTTTCGCATACACATTTCCGAATTTTTCCCGCCGAGCTCATCTGAAAACTTATCTCAAAAATTGCTTCTGCATTTGATCCTGCAGCTAAGGAATGGACCCGTCTATATGCCAGCAGCGCGTGATGATTGTTGGTGGATAGACTTCCTTTCTCAAGTAACATTGTTGCCATGTTTTCTTGGAGACTTGGTTAATTTTCAAAGTGAAAAAATTTGGAAGAATTGAGATTTAAAATTGTGGGCAATTTTAAAAATTGGCTATAAACCTTTTATTGTCTCATCATATATCTCAAAAATTTATGATTTGGAAAAATTTGTAGTCGGATGATGTTTGTTCGGGATAAGATGGGCCTTTGTTTCAATTTCAGCCATCTATCTAAATATTGATGGTTGTGATTTAGTCATTCTGAAAAGATTTTCGTTCGTTTCTTTTCCTATTGATGGCTGAGATTGAAAGAACTAGATAGATGTGATCTTTTCGCTAGAGATGGGGTTTCCTTTCCTGAACATTCTATAACTCGGTTCTAGTACGGGTCACGCTTTTGGACTGCGAGAACACTAGCAAGGAAGTACCCTATTGTGTCACCCATTAGAGGTCATTTGGATATGCATTTCTACATTTCCTTTCATCCATCTATCTGTTTATCTATAAGTTCATTCATATCAATGGAAGATTGAGGCGCCACCCGCAC
>JAODPA010005251.1:0-13938 GCA_025585075.1 Nepenthes mirabilis | reverse complement strand
AGCGGGTGATGTCTGTGGTACGCTTTAGAAAACTACTGTGGAAGAACGAGGATTGCCCTGGACCCCGGGGGTGTGGGGTGTGTCGACGCTACATATTGAGATGTAGTCGTCTGAGATGATTGTTGCATGGATGCAACCGAGGGTCGTGTGCTACCGACCGAAAGTAGTAGCCGTGGCTTTAGAATGTGTAGCGAACACATTCCTGTCCTCGTTCTCTCGCATCGTTGGTTAGTACGATCTACTAGCCGGGGTCCGCAAAGATGATATAATAATGAAAATGAATAATGTCCAATCGATGAACCCTGTGAATCAAGTGATTCAAGATATAACCGTGAAACTGTAATGAGAATCGTGAGAATCTTGTGAATCCAAATGATGACCAATCAGTGTAATCGTGAGAACGGTAGGAATCAAGTGATTCCAGTTGTTCCTGTTCCTTCTCCTGTTTCTTGGTTATGGCGAGTGCTTATATTCTCTCCGGTTTCAGTTCTTGTACATGTCTTGGAGGGGTGTTTATGATTACATTTACTGAGCTGTTGGCTCACTTTTGCTATTGTTGTCTTCCTTTCAGATGAGAACACTTAGCTGGCGCATGTAGATAGAGAAAGGAGAGGCTTGCTTGATGTGATTGGCTGGACGGCGAGTGATAAGAAGATTTGGACATAGAGTTGGATCGGACTGTGGACAGCCACTTAGTATTGAGCGTGGCTCATTGTTGTTTTATGGTTTTATTATGCTTCCGCAGATGTATGATGATTTAGTTATACTTCCGTGTCTGTATATATATATTTTTTGATTTTGGTTTCATTAAATGGCATCTCACTAGATTCAATATAGTAAATAGGAGTGCTGTATTAGAGCCATGGATGTTATGGCAGTGTTGTGATCCTGTATGGCATGTTGTAGGCTTTGAATTAAGCCTTTTGTTTAGTTGTGTGCTTGTACAGGTTATTTAAACATGTTGTATTTTCGATTTTCGTCCAGTTGCAGAGGAAACTCTGCCGGATTTTCTGTAGAGTCCATAGGTTTAATTATGGGCTTTAGGGTGTGTTTAGACATTGACAGAGGTTATTCAATGGAGAATAATCTGGTCCGTCACAACTCCCCCATGCTTCCCCCTGCTGAAGTTAAGCTGCAATGCGTCGAGGTGTGGGGCTCCACTTTGGTAGGCCGGTTCATGGACAAGTCCCTCCACTTCTCGGCGGTCAATGCCATCGCTCGGAAAATTTGGGCAAGGTTTGGTCTCCGCCATGTTGCTGCCAATAACGAGGGCTTGTTCTTCTTTCAATTTGATTCTGAATCTCACTTAGAGTCTTGTCTAGCAAAAGGCCCCTGGGCTTTTCAGAGGAATCCCATTTACCTCAAGCGATGGGTTCCGGGTTTGAAGCTGGATCCAGAGTCCATGAAGTCTTTCCCGATTTGGATTTCATTGGTTAATATTCCTCTTAAGTTTTGGACTCCTCTGGGCCTTAGCTAGATAGCTAGCCAAATCGGTCGTCCAATCACTTGTGATCCTTACACTGCAAAAATGAACCGTGTGAATGTTGCACGAATGTGTGTTGAGGTGGATAGGGGCAATCCTCTTCCTCCAAAAATTCGGCTCTTGACTGGGGCTGCTGAGCTTGCTTTGTCTGTGGAGGTGGAGATTATCTACCACTCGAAGCCTGCCCGTAATTCCACTGGTGTCCAGTACACTCAGAAGCATGTGCCCATGAACCGGGATTTTGGGGTTGATAGAAAGTGTGCTGCGACTTGCTTGCATTCGGAACTGGTCCTTGAGAATGAAGGGGGTGGTGGCCAGTCTACTAGCTTGGCGTCTCCTACAGCTGTTAAACTTCCGGCCCCTACCCCTGGGCTTGTTGATGGTTTGGGGTGGAAATGGAAGTCGATGACTTGGGTCTCAATGGACCTCTTCTGGTTGCTAATGAGGATCCACATGTCCTGGACCCTTCCCCTAGTTCGTTGGATAAATCTGATGGGGCTCTGTTTGAGGTTCCTCCTATAATTGTGGATGACTCTTTTAGGGGGGTGCATAAGCCCTCTCTGCCTTCTGTTTTGGCTCCCTGTCTAGAATCCTGTAACTTGGATGCCATTAACCAGGTTGACGATTCTACTCCGGAGTCTATTGCGCGGATCGTCCGTAAATACTCCCAGGGTGCTACCTCTCCCGTAGGAAGTATAAATGTTCCAATGGCTGATGGTATTCTGAGCTCGGCCCCCTTATTTGGCTACTCGGATGTCAACTCTATGGATTTAGTGGCTGAATCTGGATGTGGAACTGGACCTTCTGTGTCGTATAAGGATCCGGGAGCTGCTGATACGGGTTATTCCCATGCTTTCTCGTCAGCATGCCATCTGGGACATCTTGACCAGCGTTATGAAGATGAGCTTTTTGCTAGGCAGGCTATAAATGGGTGGCAACGAGTAGCCCGGCGGCGTAACTCTGCCCCCAGGAAGGGCCGGCGCCCTCATAACTGAAACTTGCAGCTGCTGAAGCAGCTGTGGTCTGTGGTGGATGCTGCTGTCCTGTTTTGTCGGGGCTGGATGAAGCTGCTGCTTTGCTGTCCCTATACAGCAATTGCAGAACCGCTCTGCATTCCGGTGCGAGGGGCGAAATCGGGTTTGCTCCTTTTGCTGCTTGGAGATTATTTTGTTTGAGGCTGGAGCTGTGCTGCTGTTTCTGCATTCTGATTCCTGTAGTTCAGGATGGAAGATGGTGCTGCTGCTTTGTATACTGCATTGTTTAACAGCCGAAGATGGTGTGCTGGTCTCGGAGCTGGAGCATGCCATTTATGATGTGGATGCTGCCTCTTTAGCCCGGTGGGTGTGCTGATTTGCATTCTCTTCGATCCTGGATGCTGAATTTGATGCTGATGTTGCTGCTGGAATTTTTTGAGGCATGCTGTTTGTGTTCCAGTTGTATGGGCAGATGCCAGTTTGCCTTATGCTGTAGTTGCGACCAGTTCCATGACCCAAATGTACTGCAAATGGTGTTGACGGTGAACTGGGCTGCTGTCCAGTTGGGTTTTCCAACGATGATGTTTGGCAGGCTGTGGTGGCTGCTTGCCGTTCTGGTGCACTGCGAGTTTGTTAGCCATGTGCTGATGCCTACTAATGTTCTGGCCCAGTTAGTACTTGTGAACCAAACTGCTGGCCTGATGTTGGGAGATAGAGTTGCTGCTGGATTATGTGGAGGCTTGGTGGGTGCTCTAGCTGATGTGCTGGGCTGGTGCCATCTGGCCCTTAGATGTAGATGGACTGGGTTGCACTGCTTGAATAGGCATGGTGTTGTTTGTGGCTGAGCTGCAAGTCCATCTTGGTATGATGTCGAATGCCTGCTATTGTGTTTATTCATAGTACATTTTGAACGTTGTCCTCTTAGAGGCTTTTTTGGTATTTTCTGTTGTACCGGATGCTCGGGGTATGCCCTAGCATTTTATATTTTATTTCCTAGTCAAAACACTTGGAGATAAAACATAACTTTTGTAATTTTTTTTCCCGATAATCCAAAATACTTACTTACCAAAAAAAAAAAAAACAGTGACTGGGGAGATAATCAGTGTGGCAGTATGGTTAATGTTGTTGGACTTTCTACTTCGGGCCCTATGCTTCTGAAGTACCTCTGCGCCTGGGGCATGGTGCATCGAATTTGTGTCCTCGCTGAAGCTGTGTGTCCTGTTGTTGGAGACTTGCTGCTGAAGCTGATTTGCAGCAATTCGAGGGAATGAAGATCAGTTCAATTTGCCTGGTTGTGGCCAGTTGCTGATGAGTGATATGCCCTTCTCTACTTGATTGAAGCATCTGCCCGATGGCTTCTTGAGGGACTGTGATGGAAACTGCCCTACCGAGCTATGGCCCTGTGGCTGGTACAATGTAGCTGGTTTCTTTGTCGGTTTCTCTGCTGATTTCTGATTCTTGGCTATGATGCTTTGAAGATTTTTTGTGGGTGGCTACTGGGTGATGAGGCTGGATTTGCTGATCTTGGGTGTTGCCCCTGCTGTAGAACTGTGCTTCCTCATTTTTGTTAATGCTATTTCTGGGGGTGGTAAATGCCCCTGCCTTGGATTAGGATGGGACGCGGCTACTGGTTCCCTCTGATGAAGGAATATTGGCCTGCCTGCTTCAGATTTTGGTGCTCCTGGTGCTGAACCAAATTTTATATTTTTATGAATAATATTTCATATGTTGTTTTTCTGTTGAACGTTGTCCTCCTAGAGGCTTTTTAGGTATTACCTGTTGTACCGTTTGCTCGGGGTATACCCTAGCGTTTTATGTTTTAAATTCAAGTCAAAATACTTGGAGATAAAATATAGATTTTATAATTTTTTCTCCCTTTAATCTAAAATACTTACTTACCAAAAAAAAAAAGATGGACCGTGTGCATGTGGCCAGATTATGTGTTGAGGTGGGTAGGAGCGATCCTCTTCCTGCAAAAATTTGGCTATTGTCGGGTGTTGCTACGTCTTCCAAGGTTGTGAAGGTTGAGATTGTTTATCATTCGAAGCCGGCACGCAGCAGTTCTGCAACTCTGAGCAGTCAGGAACACGCTTCCAACAGATTAAAGGTGCAGTCAACTAGGCCTAAGGTTCCGACTCCTGGTGATGTTGGGGGTGAATGTACTACTCCCTCCAAAAACTCCCTCTCTGTTCAGGTATTAGCAGAGGAAAACTAGGAGACTTCTGCATGTGCTGAGCCTCCATTATCTGATTCTGGGATCCCTGATGGATTGGAGGAGTTCTCATCCGATAGAGGTGTGGAAGCTTCGGTTCAACAGGCCTCTAGCTCTGTTCTTGATGACTCCTTAGCTAATGGACTGGGTCTACCGCAGATTTCCACTTTAGTAGAATCTATTCTTGTGCAGGTAGCTGCTGAAGTGTTCTCTATTGATGTTCATTCTCATTGCTCTCGCGAGGTTCCTGACGGAGCTCATCATGTCCTGGTCAATTCCTCTCGTGATCTAGACCAGATAGAAGGGTCTCCAGCTAGGGCTCATTCGCTTCCTGCCCCTAGTATTGGGGATGCACCAGTTGGCAAATCGAAGGTCCAACTGGGGATGCACCAGTTGGAACCTGATGCGCCTTCCTATACACCACTTGATAAGGCTCCAATTGCAAAAGTGGTGCGGTTTGCTCCTGAGATCCTGTCTGCTGAGGCTGTCAGTAGTGCTTCTCACAGTAGGAAGATGGCTCCTTGCAGTGATATTTGCCATCCGATTGTGTTTCGCAGATCCAATCTTTGCCTCATGGATTCTATAGAGGCCCCTGTTGATGTTGTTCCCTCACTGGAATCCCCCCCTCTTGCTCCTCCTGTGGATGCTCTAGCTGAGGATGAGGCTCCTTCATCAAATGGTTCAACTGCTCGTGGAGTGATGAAGGGTCTTGTCCTGGTGGACTCCCATCCCCCTCTTGATGATGCTGTGTCTTCGAGTGATGCCCTTCCCACCCAGGTGCTGATCAATTGGCAGCTTTGGGGCTCTCTTACAGTGATTCGGAGGAGTCGGTTTCTACTGCCAGCAAAATCTCCTCCAAAGTCGAGTCCCTGCGGAAGCAATTGAAGGCTTATAAGGACATTGATCACCAGCCTCCCTCTTTGGATTCTTTATCCTGTAGCTCCCATGAGGATTGTAATCCAAATGAAGCTTCTTCTATTCCGGAGCAATTTGACCACGCCTTTCTGGTCACTACTGACATCTCCAGCTCCGGGCATTATGGAAATTGGAAGCCGGCTAAGACCCAAAAAAAGAAAAAAACTGCTTCCAAAAAATCCTGAGTTCCTCCGGATCTTAGGTTTTTGCCGTGTGCTCTCTAGGCCGGTTTCGCCATCACTGTCTCTGGATAGGCCGATTCAGAATCATGATGGGTTGAGGCCGATTTTGCCTTGCTGACGTGGCATGGCAATTGTCGTTTTCGTTTTGAGGACGGTTTGGATTTTCTGACTTGGTTTGTCAATTGTCGATTTGGATTTGAGGTTGCCATTTTGGACTTGAGGCCGTTTTTAGCTTCGAGGCCAGTTTGGCTTGCTGATTTGGCGTCTGGGTTGCTGACTAGGCACAATTTGTTGCCGGTTTTCTGCCTTCTCTGCCCATGGTCGTAGAATGCCGGTTTGCTCCCCGCCTGATTTGCCTCATGGTAGCTGTGTGTGCCATTTACCCGGACTTCTCCAATAGACTGGTGCCGGTCTGCTTTGAAGGGTTGGCCTTCCTGTCATGGCACTGCTGACGTGGCATTGCTGTCGTGGCCTTCTGTCGTGGCCTCCTTCGTGGCTTCCTGTTGTGGCATTCCTGACGTGGCATTGCTGAAGTGGCCCTACTGACGTGGCTTGCCGTCGTGGCTTTGCTGACATGGTGACTTATTTCTACTGTTATGCTACCAGCTTTGCCGGTTCGAGGATTGGTGGGTGTTCCTTAGCTGCTGTTGGATTGCTGAACATGTTGGCTAATTCAGATGGTGCACCTGTATTTTCGTATCGCAGCTTCTAGAGAGAGGTGCTCTCCCCTCTTTCTAGATTTCAAAATCCGAAATTTCAATTTCGTTCAGATCTGCCGCTCTCCCGGCTTTGGCGGCGGCGCCGCCGGCCATGGCCGGCTCCCTGAATGTCCCCTCGAGCCCTCTCCAAGTCTCGACTCCACTCTCTCTCCCCGGTTCTTCTAATGT
The DNA here is from genome assembly GCA_025585075.1 of Nepenthes mirabilis. Lineage (NCBI taxonomy): Eukaryota > Viridiplantae > Streptophyta > Magnoliopsida > Caryophyllales > Nepenthaceae > Nepenthes > Nepenthes mirabilis. The sequence goes on along the minus strand of JAODPA010005251.1, from coordinate 7,285 downwards.
GCTGAGTGTAGCATTGCCGTCGAAGGAGCTTTCTCTCGAGCTCTCCTCTCTCCAGAGTAGTGCTCACGGCTTGGATATTTCTCCCACCTCCTTCCCCCCTTTGCCCAATGCCTCTCGGTTCTTATCCTCAGGACCCAAAGGTGTTTTCTTGTCCAAGACTAGGGATGTGGGTAGCGGCAAATCGGCTGCCCCCTCTTGCCCTCCGCATGGTGGTCCCGGTGCCCCATCCGATTGTCTGGTTCAGCCGATTCATTCTGCTGGTGCGAATGCAACTACTGATCATGGACTTTCTTCTGCCAAATCCTGGTCGCAAGTTGTGATGGACAAGGGTAATTTTTCCTTTTCGCCCCTCAAATTTTTTCCTCCTCCTTCGGAGGCTAGGCTCGATACGCCATTGGTTCCCCCGACTGAAGTCTGGGAGCAAGGTACCGTCATGTGGGGTTCCACTCTGGTGGGTCTGTTTCATGATAAACCCCCCCATTTCCAGGCTGTGGATTTCATAGCCAGGAAATTATGGGCTAGATTTGGGCTACGAAATGTTGCTGTGAACCAAAAAGGCATCTTTTTCTTTACTTTTGACTCTGACCCTCATATGGAGGCTTGCTTGGCTAAAGGCCCATGGGAAATCAAGAGGAATTCCATTTTCCTCAAGAGGTGGTCACCGGGTATGTCACTGGATTCATCATCCATCAAGTCCTTCCCCATGTGGATTTCTCTGGTCAACGTACCTATTGAATTTTGGACCCCATTAGGTTTAAGCTGAATTGCAAGTAGGATTGGTAACCTGATTCTTTGCGACCCTAGCACTGCTAGGATGAATCGCCTGCACCAAGCCAGAATTTGTATTGAGGTGGGTATAGATGACCCCCTTCCTGAAAAAATTCCGCTCTTGACTATTTCTAACAAGATAGTGGAAATTTTTTTTTTGGTAAGTAATTAATTGTATTAAATTTTAAAAAATATACAAAAATTATGTTCATAACCAAGTGTTTCACCGACTTAGAGAAGGAACATAAAACAGGGGAGACCCCTAAACCTATGACAATAGTCATTAAAAAAATACACAAATGATCGATTATTGTAAACCAACCACTCCAGACACAAAAAGTACTCCAGCATCAAGAAGCCACTCCGGCCTCTTAAGACATTTCGGCATCAAATTGACACTCTGGCTCCAACACACGCAGACTAGCTCCAGCTTTTAAGTGTGTATTGGCACTCCAGCAGATTCTACTCCATCCTCAAAGGGCATACAGGCATCATAATGCCACTCCGACCTCAATACTCTCTCCATCTTCAACATGCCACTCCAGCCTCTAAAACACGCAGCCCACTCGGCCTAAAACCACTCCGGACTCAAACACGCAATCCACTCCGGCCTATAAATGTGCTAAAGGCACTCCGGCTTCAACAAATCACCCGGCCACACCATCAGGAGATACAAAGGAGCACTCCAGAAAAGGACAATTGCATTCCGGAGGAACAAAGCTGCCCCACTCCGGATAACTGCACTCCAGAAGTATAAAAGCCAGGCACTCCGTCCAAAGAGAGGATAATCACTCCGGTAAAAAACCACTCCGTCCAAGAATAAGAAATTACCCCTTATAAAGAAACACGTGCACCCCAGATTGACGCGCAGAAATAATGAGTTAAATCAATCCGGCCTAATAGAATGCAAAAGGCACTCTGGCTCAAAAGCCACTCCGGCCTCAAGCAACTACGTGCCACTGACTCCGGAATCACTCCGGCTTTAGAAGTACAAAGGGGCTCCGGCTTCAAAAAGCCACTCCGCCTCATAATGCACTCCGGCTTCAAAGTCCACCCCGCCCTCAAAAGTCATTCCGGCATTGAAATGCCACATCTCAGCACACACAAAACATGTTATCCACTCCGGCCTTTTAGTGTACAAAAGGCACTCCGGCTTCAAAAGCCACTCCGGCCACAAGGGCTACTCCAGCATCAAGATGCCACTCTGGCATCAAAAGGCACTCCGGCTTCAAAATGCCACTCCGCCATTCCAGCCTCATGTCAAATCGGCAGTAATCCCAAATCGGATGAAGCCATCCAGCAAACAACAGATGCGAGAGCTATCGAAAACTTTGGAGGCCCGCCACTAACCCATCCAGATCGGTATATTGATCTACCGAAAAATCCTTATTCCATTTCAGCATGACAATAAGGAGATCAAATGGGTTGCCAAAAGTCTAAATCAGCAATCAAATTGACCTCAGGCTCCCGCTCATGGACCTGGGAGTCACGTTGGAGTGGTGGTCCATCCATCTGATCAAATGCTACGTGCTGAGGCATTAGTGGATGCCAGCTCCGCACAAGTAAAATCTAGCGGAAAGGGGCTTGTGCTGTGCTTTATAGCAGCTGACTCTAAATCTAAGCTGGCAGAGGCTGAAGTGGGCTCTAAAGGCTTCTCCTCGGAAATGGAGGGTAACTTGGATCAATTGTCCCAAAATTGCCAGGCTCGCCCTTGTGATGCTGGAGTTGAGGTTGACACCTCTGAGTATGGTCCTTCTGTTGATGGATCTGCCCCTGGAATTCCCACTGGGTCTCTCAAGGAGGGCACTTCTGAGGAGTTTTCCAGAGTTGCTACCCCTGGATATGATGCAGGAGCTGAGGGTGTTGCCCTACTTGAGGGTACCCTGGCTGCTGGCTCTCTTCCTGGACCCCTCGCGGTCCCGTCTGTTTCCCTCACTTCGGGTCCAATTGCGGTAGTAGATCCTGATATTACCCCTGAATCTATCTCGCGGATCATTTAAAAATACTCCCTGGATGGCTCTCCAGTTGTTCTAGCAGGGACTAGCACTGTGAACAAGAAGGATGCTCTGGATGGTAATATTCCGGACACGGATCTGATCGTCGATCAGACCCCTATCTCTGATTCTGATGATGAGGATCAATGCTCTTGAGGCCGGAGTGGTCTTGTGACTTCAACTTCCGGAGGTCTGTGAAAAGCTGGATGTCCGGAGTGATTCTTATCTCATTAGATGGAGTGGACGGAGATGCTCTTGAGGCCGGAGTGACCTTGGGCCTTCAACATCCGGTGTTCTGTGAGGAGGTGACTTCTTATGCCGCTATATGGCCGGAGTGGTTTTGAGTGATGATTTTGTTCCCTCATTGGCCGGAGTGGATTTGCGTAAGATGAGGCCGGAGTGGCTTTGCATCCGGAGTGCCTGTTTTGTTAATAGGATGGAGTGGCCGTGAGTTAGTTGAATTCGGAGTGCATTTTTCGGAGTGCAATTTTCCGGAGTGCATTTTGCCGGAGTGAAATTTGCCGGAGTGCATTTTTGCTGGAGTGTAACTTTCTGGAGTGCATTTTTGCCGGAGTGCAATTTGCCGGAGTGCATTTTTGCCGGAGTGCTTTTTGCCTGTTCTCTTCCTTTGCCCGGAATGCGCAAGGTTGCTTTTTGTTTTCTGCTGAGTTAATCTAGTCGACTGATTATGTGTCTGATCATATATTAGATAGATTTCATATTCTGTTGAGTTTGTCGTAAGTTGTCCTCCTAGAGGTTTTTTTTATGTATTTTCTGATGTACAAGTGGCTCGGGGCATGCCCTAACGTTTATGCTTTAACTCCAAGTCAAAACACTTGGAGATAAAGTATAGATTTTGTAATTTTTCTCCCTTTAATCCAAAATATTTACTTACCAAAAAAAGAGGATCAATGTGAGAAGGATCCATTGTACTTGGCTTTTCGGCAGCTCCTGGACTCAGATGGCACTCGTCAACTATTAGACGCCCTTGCTGAGCATAGGAACCTTGTGACGGACTTCCTAAACAGGTGCTGGCAGGATATAACTGTTGAGAACCTTAGTAAGTTCCGCTCAGCTTTTCCGTTGGATGTGGCAGATAAAGGGTTTCCCCTTAATGCTTATTTGTTGGCTTTCCAACTAGTTTTTTCGGTTGACATCTCTCAAACCCATAGTGCCTCATTCTCTCCAGAGGAGGAGAATGTTGTTTTTGGATTCCTGTCTTCCTTGCTGAATTCGGCAACAAGTTGTCCGGGTATCCAAAATTGTAATCAGTTTAAATTTTTAGCTAGGCTACATGGCAATGCCTCTCTGATCCCGACTGAAGAACCCTGGCTACAATACAAGTCTGGGAGGCGGCGTAAAGCTGCTTCCATGAAAAATCGGACTTCTCACGCATGAAAATCTGCAGCTGCTGGTTTGGGAGTGGGTGGTTTTGTGCCTTGAGGCAGCTTGGAGGACTGAGTGCTTTTTGTACTGATATGCGGCCGAAGTGGCCTTGCGTGATGTTTCTGGAGTGTTTTTTGTCTCATTGGCCGGAGTGGACGGAGATGCTCTTGAGGCCGGAGTGACCTTATGCCTTCAACATCCGGAGTTCTGTGAAGAGCTGGATCTGTGAAGTGCTGGTTCTTTTCTCCTTGGACGGAGTGGCTTTGCTTCTTTATCCGGAGTGCATTTTTATATCCGGAGTGCATTTGGACGAAGTAGATTTGCCCGATTTATCCGGAGTGGGGCGGTGTGTTCAAGGTGGCTTCTTCTGAGGTGGTGGTGAGGAGGATGGAGTGTTTTGTTCGCTTTATGGCCGGAGTGGATATGCGTGAGATGAGGCCGAAGTGGCTTCGCATCCAGAGTGCCTGTCTCGTTAAAAGGCCGGAGTGGGATTGAGTCAGTTGAATTCGGAGTGCAATTTGTCGGAGTGCAATTTTGCCGGAGTGCATTTTGCTTAATCTGTTCTTTTGGCGAAGTGGTTGCTGCTGCTGGCTCTGGCTGATGCCGGTTTACATATGCAGTTGCTGGCTTGGGGTAAGGAGAAGCGGTATTACATAAAATTGGAATATGCCTGTTTTTGTTATTTGGACTAGGTGGGCCGGGATCTAAGTGGCTGGTTTAGATGATGTACATCTAATTGTTGTTTCTTTCGCTTGGTTCATGATTCGGTTCATGGTGATGCTCGGGGTATGCCCTAGCTCTTTGTTCTAATTCTAAGTTGGCAAAACACTTAAAGTTAGAACATCCTTTTGTAAATTTTCATTCATTTTAATGCATTTACTTCTTACTAAAAAAAAAGCTTTGCTAGTTCGATTGGCTTCGACGAGGGCATCTAGCTGCGTCTCAGTTGAATTGGGTTGTGTACCTTCGATTGATCTCACCTTGTTGGTTCTCTGTCCTCAGATTCAGGTTGCTGCTTCTTGGATGGTTTGCCTTCGCTTGGTCTTTGCAGATGTGGAGATGAGACCGGTTTGGTCTAGCTGTCATGGGCTGTAGTTTCCTGCTGTTGTGTTTGCCTGATTTGCTGATGTGGCCGGGTCTGCCTTCCTGACGTGGCAATGCTGACGTGAGTTCTTCCTGTACTGAAATGCTGGCGGTTTTGCTGATTCCGATTGGCTGACGTGGACCTCTGTCCTTATGTTGCCGCTTTTTACTGCGGTAGTTGCCGTTTGCCTAGCCTGATCTGGCTTGCGGTTGATGCTGATTTGGTGTGAGGGAAATTTGCCGATTTCAATTGGGGTTAAATTACAACGTTGGAATGCGTATTTCTGTAGCTGATTGGCAATGTAGGTTTGGGAAGCTGATCAGGCTCGATCGCCGTCTTGCTGGAGGCTGGTTTGGCTTTGCTGACTAGGCATATCATGTGTCGATTAGGACGGGTGGTTGCCGCTCTCGACTTGCATTTCAATTGTCGTTTTCAGCATGCGTTTCAAGTGCCGAGTTAGTTTTGCATTTCTAACGCCGATTTCGATTTTGTAATCTTTTTCTTAATGACTTTCATCATGGTTTAGGGGTTTCCTTATTTCTATGTTTCTTTTTCCAAGTCGACAAAACACTTGATAAAGAATATAGCTGATATGTACATTTTTTTTAAATTTAATGCAATTAATTACTTATCAAAATAAAATAAAATCGGATGGCGATGTCGGGTGAATTGTTTGGTGCTCAACCCCGTAGATCGGCGCCTGCTGGGCACTCGTAGCAGGCGCCAATCCAGTGTTGGCGTGCCTACTGCGTGTCGCGGATGGTGCTTGAGCTCCGGTTCGCATAAAAGCCGTGTCCGGGTTCTTTTTAACTGTTGGTGTGATGCGGTTTGGGGAAAGAAAAGCACTGGGTTTGGGTAGAGAGAGAGGGAGGGAGAAGAGAGAGAAAGGAGCAAACGAAGGTCTTTGGATTCGATTCTGACTTCAAGCTAGTTGGAGAAATTATAGATTGGGTCAATGCAAGTGTATCCATATCCTTCTCTTCCATTCTTTTTAATTTTCATTCGATATCCTTTGGGAATTATTGTCCCGATACCCAACTCATGCATATAATTGTGATAACCATGGCTTGATTATACATATATATAAATTTCATGTCCAGATTTGTAGAAGTTGACCAATTTCACACTAAAACCCTAACCACACGCCCGGGTGGTTTAGGCCTTCAATTTTTGGGGTTTTTGCATAAACTGGGTCTAGAATATAATTACCCATATTCTATATAAGTTAATTTATGGATTAGATGTCCGATTTGGTAGTTTTATGTGTATTTTCATTAATTAGAACCCTAGGATGTGTCCAGACCTTGTTTAAGCATTTATTTCGAATTTTATGCATAAATTGGCTTGAAATTATGATTACCCATGTTTTGAATTTGGTAATTTACCAATTGGATGCCTGAATTTACAAGAATCGTCCGAAATGCATAATCGGGTACTGTTCATGCGCGAAGTTATTGTTTGCCCAAGGCTTTTAAGTAATTTTGTGTGATTCCACATGGTTCAGTTGTTAATTAAGTTACATATACTTGCATATGTTTAATTGCTTATTCCGAAAAATGTGTTCGTTAACCAATTATGAAGGAAATGTTGTCCAAAAGCCCCTAAAGTTACAATTGCCTCTTAATGGTAAGAATTTCTATTCTTCCCTATGATTATGATATTCATATATACAAATAAAGTCATTAGAAGATTTAAATCTGAAAGAAAGATAAAAATCGTGCAAGTAATTGGAGAAAATTTTCACAATTGATTATATGATTAATTTATGCTCCCAGATGGAGATATTGTAAAAGAAATTTTGTGGACCTTCTCTCAAAGAATAATAAATCATTAAACTATGACCACAAATTTATGTTATGAAGGGTAGTATTCTTAGGTATGCCATTAGTATGACAGTGGAGACTTAAGAATTGTCCAGACCGTGTATTGTAGTAGGTGATACTCTGGCAAGCCTTAGGATGTTACTGTTATAATATCCTAAATATTTCTAATCGATTTAATTGGGCTTATTTAATTATTTATTTTTTAGGATAATTTGGGTGTAATAAAAATG
>JAODPA010005240.1:0-13940 GCA_025585075.1 Nepenthes mirabilis | reverse complement strand
AATCAATCAGGATAAAATGTCAAATTATTTTTCTTAATTTACTCACAGGGATTAAGAAATGAATATAATTTGATAGTTTTATCACTTTTTGGACATGAATCTACTTGAATTAAGAATTTGACACACGGATAATTTTTATGTCTATTGATTCATAATGTATGTTTTACATTAGTAAAATATAATTTTATAATTTGTTAGCCTCATTTTTTGGATGTTAAGTATGTATTTATTTTTATGCAGCTATTCAATCTGTAAATCTTTCCAATATTAGATGTGAAATTTTTAAACTTAAGGGTGACAACTATAAAGTATGAAAGGAGAGAATTCTTCTTCACTTATGGTGGCTTAATATCGATTATGCTATCCGAAAAGACGAACCACCGGCTCTTACCCTTACTAGCACTCCGGATGAGGTAACTCTTTATGAACGCTGGGAACGATCAAATCGCCTCAGTTTAATGTTCATAAAGACAAATTTTTGCTGGTATTCGTGGTTCTGGCGATCAGCATACTAAAGTGCGGGATTTACTGAAGGCAATTGATGAACAATTTGTGACTTCAGATAAGGCACTTGTAAGCACCCTAATAATGAAGTTTTCATCTATTAGGCTCACCAGTGTTAAGGGTGTGCGTGAGCACATAATGCAAATGAGGGATATTGCAGCTCAACTAAAAAATCTAGAGGTGGAAATGTCTGAACCTTTCATTGTGCATTACATTTTGAATTCACTCCCACCACAATATGGGCCTTTTAAAATCTCTTATAACACACATAAGGATAAATGGTCAATCAATGAACTCATGACCATGTGTGTTCAAGAGGAAGGAAGGCTCATGATGGAGCAAAGTGAGTACCTCCCCAATCAAAGGGGAAAGGTGAAGTACTTCCCAAATCTGATATCAAGAAGGAGTCCAAGTGCTTCTTCTGTAAAAAGAAGGGATACGTAAAGAAGGACTGTATCAAGTATCAGAATTGGCTTGAAAAGAAAGGTAATCCATTCTCTTTTGTGTGTTATGAATCTAATATGGCTAATATTGCATATAACACATAGTGGATTGACTCTGGTTCTACAATCCATATTTCTGATTCCTTACAGGGTTTGCAAAACCTAAAAAAACTAGTTGGTAGTGAACAATGCATCTTCTCCGGAAACAAGATGCGTTCACATGTGGAGGCCATTGGGACTTGCAACTTAATTTTGAGTAGTAGTTTTGTTTTGACATTGAAAAAGACCTTTTATATTCTAAATTTCTCTAGAAATTTGATTTCTGTTTTAAGACTTGTGCCATATGGATATTCCTTTACATTTTCAGACTCATCATTCAGTTTATCTTATAAGTCTGATATTGTTGGAAATGGTACACTGTCTGATGGTCTTTATTGTTTAAATTTGTAAAATAATACATCTTTCAATACTGTGTATGCGAATAATGGAATTAAAAGGTGTGTTATGAATGAATGTTCCTCGATGTTGTGGCATAGGAGATTGAGACATATCTCCATTGATAGAATCAAAAGATTGATAAATAATGGAATACTTAGTACTCTAGATTTTACTGATTTTGAGACTTGTATGGACTGCATTAAAGAAAAGCAGACCAACAAGACTAAGAAAAATGCCAAGAGGAGTTTGGACATATTAGAGATCATATATACTGACATTTGTAGTCCTGATATAGACTCATATGGCCCAAAATATTTCATCACATTTATTGATAATTTCTCACGATATATGTATCTTTACTTGCTTCATAATAAATATGAAGCCTTGGATGCCTTTAAATTGTTTAAAGTAGAAGTAGAGAAACAAACTGAAAAAAATATTAAAATTGTGAGATCAGATAGAGGTGGAGAGTATTATGATAGATATACTAAAGATGGACAAATGCCTGGTCCATTTGCAAAGATTCTTCAAGAACATGGAATTGTTACCCAGTATATTATGCTTGGTTCTCCGGACCAAAATGGTGTAGTAGAAAGAAGAAACCGAACATTATTGGACATGGTGAGGAGCATGGTTAGTAACTCCGAACTTCCAAAATCTTTGTGGAGTGGAGCTCTTAAAACGACGGTATACATATTAAACCGGGTCCCAACAAAAGCTGTTCTAAAAACTCCTTTTGAGTTATGGAAAGGTTGGAAACCGAGTTTGCAACATGTACACGTGTGGGGATGCCCATCCGAAATAAGAGTTTATAATCCACATGAGAAGAAATTGGACCCAAGGACTATAAGTGAGCATTTCATTGGATATGCTAAACGGTCCAAGGGATACAGATTTTACTGTCCATCACATACAACTAGGATTGTGGAATCAGAAAATGTAAAATTTCTTGAGAATGACTTAATGAGTGGGAGAAAACGATCAAGAACTGATCTTTTAGATTCTCAACCCTCCACATCATATGATAGGTTGATTGATGTATACAACACCCCTCAAGATCAATCTAGTGTTGAATAACCAATTATTGTCATTCCATAAAATACTGATTCTATTCCAGTAGACCATGAAATTTAAGATTTATCTGAAATAGTTGTACAACATACTCCTGTTGAGGATGATGATACAACATTAAGAAGGTCTTCTAGAATGAGAAAGTCAGCAATCCCTAGTGATTATGTTGTATATCTTGAAGAGTCTGACTACAATGTGGGAGCTGAAAATGATCCTGAAACGTTTTCACAAGCCATGAGTTGTAATAAATCACAATTATGGTACAATGCTATGGAGGAAGAGATGAGTTCCATGAGTAGCAATAGAGTCTGGGATCTTGTTGAATTGCCTAAAGGGGCGAAAGCCATAGGGTGTAAATGGGTTTTTAAAACAAAGAAAGACTCATTAGGCAATATCGAAAGATATAAGGCAAGACTCGTTGCTAAAGGTTATACTCAAAAAGAAGGAATTGATTACAAGGAGACTTTTTCTCCTGTATCTAAAAAGGACTCTCTTCGTATAATTTTGGCATTGGTTGCTCATTTTGATATGGAATTGCAACAAATGGATGTGAAAACAGCATTTTTGAATGGTGATCTAGAGGAAGAGGTTTACATGAAACAACCAGAAGGATTCTCCTCTAGTGACGGTGAGCAATTGGTGTGTAAATTAAAGAAGTCCATATATGGATTGAAACAAGCATCCCGTCAATGGTATTTGAAATTTGATGAAATTATCTCTTCATTCGGTTTTGAAGAGAATATTTTGGATCAATGTATATACCAGAAGGTCAGTGGGAGTAAGACTTGTTTCCTTATCTTATATGTGGATGATATTTTACTTGCATCCAATGATAAAGGGTTGTTGTATGAGGTGAAACAATTTCTCTCTAAAAATTTTGAAATGAAGGATATGGGTGATGCATCTTATGTCATTGGCATAAAGATACATCGAGACAGACCGCGTTGTGTTCTGGGTTTGTCTCAAGAGACCTATATCAATAAGGTTTTAGAGAGATTTCGGATGAAAGATTGTTCACCAAGTGTAGCACCCATTGTGAAGGGTGATAGGCTCAATTTGAGCCAATGCCCGAAAAACGATTTGGAACGGGAACAGATCAAGAACATTCCGTATGCTTCCGTTGTTGGAAGTTTGATGTATGCTCAGGTATGTACAAGACCTGACATAGCATTTGCAGTTGGAATGTTGGGAAGATTTCAGAGTAATCCAGGAATCGAACACTGGAAAGCTGCCAAGAAAGTCATGAGGTATCTTCAAGGTACCAAAGACTTCATGCTTACATATAGACGGACCGACAATCTGGAAGTTTTGGGGTACTCCGATTCAGACTTCGCTGGTTGTGTTGATTCACGTAAATCAACATCCGGTTACATATTTTTGTTTGCCGGTGGAGCTGTATCCTGGAGGAGTGCAAAGCAAACTTTGATTGCAACTTCCACTATGGAGGCCGAGTTCGTTGCTTTTTTCGAGGCTACAAAGCATGGTGTATGGATGAGGAATTTCATGTCTAGGCTAAGAGTGGTTGATTCCATCTCAAGGCCGTTGAAGATATTTTGCGATAATTCAGCTGCTGTTTTCCTGGCTAAAAATAACAAAAGTAGCAGTCGAAGTAAACACATCGACATTCAATTTTTAGCCATAAAGGAGCGCATTAAAGGAAAGGAAATTGCTATTGAGCATATCAGCACTGAATTTATGATCGCTGATCCTTTGACAAAAAGCATGCCACCATTAAGGTTCAAGGATCTTATAACTAAAATGGGATTGAGTTTCATTTTGTAATTTTCATTGTATGAACAATGATGTTGTAAATTCCTATTTTATTGTTGTGATATTTCTCAAATTTGTGTACACATTAATTGAATTGAGAATATCATTAAGTTGGACAAAGAATAAATATAGGGTTTATTCATAAAGTAAAGTTACCGGATGACTTGAGAAATTAATATATTGTAATACATGGAAGATATTACTCATTATTAGAGGACTTATCGCCGTGATTCATATATTTATTTCTTAAAGTTTGAAAAATTGATGGATTTAGTTATCACATCAAGTTAAATATGGACCAAGTGGGAGAATGTGGGCTTCAGCCCAAATGCTGAGCCGGCCCAAGCCTTGAGCCGGCCTACGAGCCGACAAGCCGCAAGCCGCGAACGGCTTGTCTAAAATTGATTTCAAGCCGTAGGGTTTCATTGCCCTCTTCGTCTTCCTCGATCGTTTCATCACCTTTGGCCGTTTTACTCACTTAATTGCTGAAACATTAGTGGTCCATTAAGTGGTGATAACTCTCCCATTAAGTCAATTAATCAATTTTGGCCGGTTTGAGTACCAAACGCTTGGTTGAGGCAGGTGATGGTTTGGCCTATAAATTGAGCATTCTGGCTTTGTCCCTGACACCCAACTCAAGCAATACACCATCTAAACGAGTGAAGGAGTGTCCAGAAGCATGGAGGCGGTTCGAATCAAACTTCCGAAAACAGAGCACCAAATGGCCGGAGGTATATTAATCGATTCTAAATTCCGCTTTTGTGGTTGTTTTAGCCACATAAATTTCTAACACTAGGAGCATGGGCAGCCACTGTTGGGGACTCCGTTCTCCTGATTGGAGGAAGAAGCGGCCGTGCGCCATTGATGGGTAGTTTTAGGCTCTATTTCGCACTGATTCAAGGGGAGCTGTTAGATGCCGTTGTTAGGAGAGCCCTTTGTTTTGTTTTTCCAGAGACGAGAGCAGAGGGGTTGGGCGCCATTGTTGGCAAAGCTCTGTACCCTGTTTGGCCTGAGAGAAGTAGAGAGGAGCTGGTCACCATTAGCGGAGAGCTTTGTGCTTTGTTCGACGAGAACTTCTCGGCACCGTTGCAGAAGGGCTTCGAGTCCTGTTTCATAGGCAACAGGAATTAGGAGCTGGGCACCCTCAAAGGGGCTTCGTGGTGCTCTATTTCGCCGGCGGACTAGAGAACAGGAGTAGAGACGCTAGGGTGCTACCTTCAGGAGCTTTGCTGAGGGATTTTCTTGCTCTGTTTAAGGATAGAGCCCCCCTTTTATTGCCCCCTTTTCTCCCCTTTTTATTTAGGAAGGTGATGAATTTTTTCCTGCCAGATGGAGCCTTGTTGCTATGTTTCGGACTCTGGGTTGGCCTATAATATTGGACCCATCAATAACCCCCCATGCCGGGCAATTCAAAATTTTAACCCCCGACATGCAATAATGGGATGTCACTGCGTAGGCCTTTACATGTGTTCCTTTCTAAACATCTTGTAATCTTGGCTCTACTAGGTGTTCTTAACTGCGGGGAGGCTCCTAGTTGGTGGTCATGATGTTTGGATGAAGGGTAGGCCTACTGAGCGGATTGCAACTTCTGGGCGGAGAGTAGGCCCCCTTCCTATGAATGTCAAGCCATCTGGAGCCCGGCTCTTTAAACTTGTAGGTGCCTGGCTTTATAGCGTGATCGGCAGATATGTTCCTCTTACTTGGACATTGTAGGACCTTTCTCCTTGAGAAAAACTTTGTTAGGTTGGAGTTTAGTTGTAAGCCTGCTATGGGGATAGCCTCTTACGTCCATGGTTGCTGGCGAGTCGCCAAGGAGGCCCAACTTTGGTCTGTCTTCATCGGTTGACTTGGATGAGCACCCCGGGTTGCATCTGATCCTGCTTGGAGGAGATCGTGGTACAAGGAGAACTCACCTTTTGGCTGAGCATGAGTGCTGCCATTGCTCGAACAGTGCTGCTTAGACATTCATAGGATCCCACTTTGAGCCTCCGAAATCGGAGGCCTTTTGGGGCAGAAGTAATAGTCGAACCTGCAGGGACCAACGAGGCACCTCCTCCAGCACCTACTTGAGAGGGGGTCTCGGTGTCACATTTTCTGTCTCCTTCGATTGATAATCTAGTTGGGCATGCCAAACCTTTCAACTGCTATTTTTCTTTTGACAAATGTTGGCATCGATGGGCCCTGGGTTAAAGAGCTTTGTTAGGAGGGTTGCCTGCCTCTCGCCTTGCCCTGAGGGAGCCCCCTAGGTCAACTGTCAATCAATCTTTGAGCCGGCTTGTGACTTCTCTGTTTCAAACAGATGGCCATCCTTATGTGACTGGGATAGGCTGGCAGCTCTGCTGCTTTTTTTGGGTGCGACTCCTGCCCTTTCCTCTCTTCTTTTTTTTTGGGCACCTTAACCCTTTCGTGCTCGTCCTCCCTGGAGGATGTCATGGCATGACAATAATGAACCTTGCTCAAGGTGGCGGGTTTTCAGGTCACAGTCACCGAGCTTTGACGGGGTCGTAGGCCATCGCCCGCATGCTGCCACCTTGGTGCTATTTCCTATCAGAGGATGTCATTACTCGCATGTGTTTGAGCTGAACCAATCATTTTTGAGTGTTTTTGTTTCTTTTACTATGTTGACTAAGCTATTTTTCTATTGTCGTTGAAGCCCACTTTGGGAGCCGTTTGCGAAGTGCTTAACCTCAGTCGAGGATATCATCTCATCTCGTGCTTAGTGGGATGCTCTGTCGAGTGAGTTGGATATCACTGTACCTCCACGGTGGCGCCTCACAAGGGCTAGCTGAGTTTTGAGGCCACAGCAACCAAACTCTAGGTCCTAGGCTATTGCGTCCACCACACCGTTTTGGCCCTCGACCCCGCTTGGGGCATCGTCGCACAAGTGCGCATAGTCCCAGCCTGTCGACCATCGTTGACTGTTGGTGCTCTCTTCTTCAAAAGAAGATCGTCGCACACCTGTCGTTTATGCCCCCTAAGGTTTTAATGGCTGTCTCATTGGGAGTTTCCGGAGCCCCTAGGCTTACTTGTTCAACCACGTATGGGTTGTTTAGCGTGCAACCAAGGTTTCTAGGTCACTACAGGGCCTTTCGGTGCAGAGCCAAAGTTCAAAATTTGACCGCTTGTGGGCCCCTCGACATAAGACCGAGGTTCAAATACGACTATGTATGGGCTACTCGGTGTGGGACCAAGGTTCAAATACGATTACGTATGGGCCGCTCGGTGCGGGACCGAGGTTCAGAAACTAGTGAATGAGTATTCACCCGACTTAGGAGTAGTTTAGGTCATATGATTTTATATAATGTAATGTAATCATTTATATGAGGAGATAATATCACTATTCTATTAACGGAAATATGATTCAAGTAGGAGGTATGGTGCATGCTAGACTTACCTAGATTTGGTGGGGAATCGTCGTAGGTGTTTGGCGGTGGATGGCGTGCTATGCCCTTAAGACCGGTTCGCCGCCTCGGGTGCACAGTCGCCTGTACCGCTTCAGAGTGTTACCGAGGTGTTTTTATCGGCATTTCAACCTACGGCCTCTCTGCTTCATGGGGCGCGGTCCTCCACCATGGGCTAGCCAATCACGCCTTGCTATCCTGCTGGATGGCTCGATGGCCAATGGCTTAGGTCCCATTGTCGGACGATAATGCCTCAGGCAACCTGGACTAGTGCAGCGGTTGGCTGGATGATATTTTCGGTGACACAATTGGTGGTGGGCTGAGCATGTTGAGGTCCCATTGCGAGGGTTGCCATAATTTTGGCAAGGTTTGTAGCTATACAATGGGTCAATGAGAGGCGTTGCAGTGGGATTGGCTTGCTGACTGGTGCACCCTCCTTGGGAGAATCGTCAAGGCTGAGGATGGCCTGTGAATAGGGTGATAGCCGCTCGAGGCGATGGTCTTGTATCAGTGGCCTTTACTCTCTGAAAGGTCGGGTTCGTCGCATCGGGCTGATAGGGTTCGAAGCCAGCACCACCTGGTGGCACTTGGAGCGGCGTGGATCGTGTCGCTTGGGACCTTCATGTATGCTCTATGGCTTGGCCGATCTTCTAGCTGCTGCTAGGCCCTGTAACTCGTGACCGCCTAGGCCACAAGGTCATCGACATCGAGATCTTCCACAAATGTTTGTCTTCTTTGTTGGTTTAGGAATTGGAGGGCGGAGCCTTAGTGCAACGTCTTCGTTTAGATGCGAGAGGTCCGAAAATAAGTTCCGGATTGCGATGCGGCTAGGCTGGACCTGGTAGCCAGATTGAACTGCTGCGGACTGGTTCGGGCTACCTTGCAGGATTGCACTGGGTGCAACCCGAGCACCTGTCGATCCCAGGCACGGGACATGGCTCAGACGGGAAGGAGTAGCGTTGAACTGGTTGGATTCTAGTTCATCAACTATGGAACCGAACCAATTCTGGAGCCGGTTGTCATGTAGCTGGGCTTGATCTGGACCCTGGGCTGACCCCGCTTTGTCCATGCGTCGTGTTCCTCTCTTCAGCAAGGCAACTCGCGAGTGTAGGACCAGAGAATAGTTTGTCCACTAACACTTCGTGCGACCTTTCCACGCTTAGAGAGGATGCTGGTTGTTTTGGGAGTGGCAAGGCATTGTTGCTTTGGGCTTTGGCTTGGCTCCATGGGACTGGACTGATCTCTCCTTCAGGAGTGGGCCCCTTATCTCGGATCCCCCTAATACTGAGGTCGTCAATTTGATGAAATAGGCACTGGGGGGCCGTTTGGGTCCCGAGGTCGTTGGGTCGATTAATCCTTTAAGAATGCTGACTTTCTCTGATCGCTAAGAAGTTGAATGGTGAAGTCCTTAGTGTTATATCTTCTGACGGGTACAGATGGTCTAGGGACAATAGGTCTAGAGCACTCAGCTAAATAGCGAGTGCTTGCTCGCTTGGGATCGATCGTCTGTTTGCATAGCTATCAGGTGAGGGGTTATTGCCACGGGTAGCTTCGCCTGTGGCTGTTGCAATAGCTCGTACTTAGGATGCTAATATTCTTTGACCATCCTGGAGTTAAAGAATGAAACCCCACGTGTAGTGCCTTCAGATGGGTGCAAACGGTCAGGAAAGGGGTGCTCAGTTGAGCACTAGGCACTCGTACGTTTGGCATCAGTCTCCCATTAGCATGGTTACCTGATAATTGGTTGTCGCCATGGGAGGAAAAATCTCAGTCAATCATGCTAGTTGGAGCACGAGTATTGACCGTGTTTGTTTTGTTGTTGTGAGGTGGGAAGACTGTTTAGTTATTTTCATAGACAGCGCCAATATTGCATCCCTAGTTGTTTAGTTGTCGTATGAATTAGGGAGTTTTCCAATCTTCTGTTGAGATTGGTACTAGATCAGGTTTGGTCTCCGTTATTATTAACTTGGAAGCTACACACTACAAATTACAAATTATAAACAATAAGTCAGAGGATGGTGAAAAATGTTTCCATTGTAAATCTTCCGACACTCAAGTGAAAAATATTTCTAAAAAAATAGAAAGATGTAAGAAGGATGTTAGATGGTGCAGAGCTACACACATGAACGGGGGATGTGTGAGTAGGTCTAACTCCTATAGATGCGCTCGACCGAGGGGTGGCTCATTCGGTAAGGAACTGAGCTTTTGGATACGCTTGGCTGAGCGGCGGCTCACTAGGTGGATGACTAAGCTCATAGGTGCTCCTAGGTGAGGGGCGGCTCATTAGGCGGAGGACTAAGCTCCTGGGTGCTCCTGGCTGAGGGGCAACTCACTAGTCGGAGGATTGAGCTCTTGAATGCGCTCAATTAAGAAATGGCTCACTAGGTGTGCCCAAGTGAAGAGCAATAGGGAACTCTTGTGGCTTAGGGTCGGATGACAGCTCCAGGCTCTGAAGGAGCGGCTTAGGACTTAGTGAGGGAGAAAGAGGGAGAGGGCAAGACGTGCTCGACTTCATCTGAACTAAGCAGGGCAGTAGCATATTAACTTTTAGGGAGCTACGTCAGGAGCTTTGGGTGCCATGTGGGGGCCTTTGGTCTTCATTTGGTTAGGAGCAGGTGTTGTGTTCCTGAAAGCCATTTTAAAGGGTTTCACCAGGCCATGTTTTGTTAGGAACTCAGAGGATGCTGGGCGGCATTTTGGAGGAGCTCAACACTTTGTTTGGCTCTGATTCGGGAAAGATCTGCCGAGCGCCACGGTAGGAGTTTCATGCTCTGTTTTGGCTAAGAATATTGAACGCTGCTAATGGGGGCTCCATTGGGCTCCATTTCCATCGATTCATGGGGGGAGCAGCTGGGCAACATTCTCATAGTGCTCCTCTACGCTATGGCTGACCGAGGGCTTCAGGGAGCTCTGGATTCCATTGATGAGGGGTGTGGTGCTCCCTTTCAACTTGATTTGAGATAGAATAGTTGGATGCTGTTTTAGGTGTATACCTTCGTGTCTAATTCTGCTAAGAATCTCTGGGCTCCGTTTTAGGGGGAGCTTCGTCGAGCACCATTAAAGGGGCTCCATGCTCTATTTTGGCTAAGAGAACTTGGAGGATGGGCCACCGATGTTGGGGGCTCCGTTCTCCCTGATTAGAGGAAGAAGCGGCCATGCACCATTGATGGGTAGTTTTAGGCTCTGTTTCTCACTTATTCAAGGGGAGCTGCTAGATGCCGTTGTCAGGAGAGCCCTATGCTCTATTTTGCCAGAAATGAGAGCAAAGGGGTTGGGCGCCATTGTTGGAAAGCTCTGTGCCTTGTTTGGCCTGAGAGGAGCTGGTCGCCATTAGCGAAGAGCTTTGTGCTCTGTTTGGCGAGAACATTTGGGCACCATTGTGGAAGGGTTTCGAATCCTATTTAACCGGCAATAGGAATAGAGGAGCTGGGCACCCTCAAAGGGGCTTCGTGGTGCTCCATTTCGCTGGCGGGCCGGGGAACAGCAGCGAAGGCACCAGGGTGCCGCCTTTAGGAGCTTTGCTGTGGGATTTTCTTGCTCTGTCTAGGGATAGAGCCCCCCCTTTATTGCTCATTTTCTCCCCTTTTTATTGAGGAAGGTGATGAATTCCTTCCTACCAAATGGAGTTCCACTTTTCACTAGGAGAGATTTCTTCCCGCCATAATGAAACTTTTTTCCGCCGGATGGAGCTTTGCTGCTACACTTCGAAATCTGAGTTGACCTATAGTACTGGACCCATCAACAAGTAGAGATATCAAGTCAGGATAGTTGAGTAATAGAATTCAATGGTGGTTTACGTGAGATGCACTCGAAGGATGTTCTAAGTAATATTGGATTGACAATAGATAATCCCAATAGAATCAAAGCAATATTAGCTTAAGCTAATATAAAGGGTGTTCAAGATTCAAAGCCATTAAAATAACATAAACAAAAACACGAATATACTTAAAAGTTAATTTTAAAAGTACAATAACAATAGAGAACTTGAAGAAAAAGAAAAAAACATACAGTTGGTGACTTGAGTCAACGAGTCTTCTTGCCAAAGAAAAAAGAAGAAAAAAAAAGGCTTTGAGTCAACCCACTTAGGCGCATATGGTTGGTGCATTTAACAACCAATCCAGCCACCAATAAGAATACACTTAATTAATTGCCGGTATAGAATTATTATCCTAAAATAATGGTAAATTATATGTAATTTGTCCTTATAGTATAGATATAATATTTTTACTATCTTGTTATTTTCAAACAATAAATAATAAAAAATTATTATAATTTCCATCCATACTCATACAAAAAGAATTTCTGCTCATGAGTGTGACAACTATATAAATTTAACATAATCTATGTAGCAAATTTATAACATATATGTGTTGATAAGAACCAAGGGCCAACGCTCGAGTGGCCCCTCTCTCAAATCGGTGCCTCGGTTGGCACTCGAGCGCTAACCTTGTAGGCTACCGCGCTCCCGTTCCACCAAGGGTGCCCTTCGAGCGGGTCTTTGTACAAAATTGCGCCTCGCCGTGCGCTTGACTCACCGGCGCTCAAGTGCACGGTGAGCACCGATCCCCTCTTTGGCCGATTTCGCTCATTTTTGCTTCAATTTTCATTTTTTTCTAATTCTGAAGCCTAATCATAATTTTCATCATCTTAATTACTTCACTTTTATCGTATTTTGGGATCAGGATCTCACAGCCGTGGCTTTCTATGTCCTAGGAACCCAATCCTTACAAATCGGAGGACTGAGCTGCTAAGTGCGCCCGATTGATGGCGGTTCATTAGGTGGATGATTGAGTTCCCAGGTCCACCCAATTGAGGGCTTCTCACTAGTCGAAGGATTGAGCCTGTGAGTATGCCTGACTGACGGGAGGCTCACTAGGTGTGCCCGAGTGAAGGGCAATAGGGCACTCTCGCGGCTTGGGGTCGGATGATTGCTCCAGGATCCGGAGAAGCGGCTTAGGACTCAGTGAGGGAGAAGGAAGGAGAGGGGAAAACGTGCTCTACTCCATCTGAACTAAGTAGGGCAGCAGCGTATTAATTTTTGGGGAGCTACGTCGGGAGCTTCAAGCACCATTTAGGGGCCTCTGGTCTTCATTTGGTTGGGACTAGGTGTTGCGTTCTTAGAATCCATCTTACAGGGTTTCGCCATGCCATGTTTTGTTGGGAACTCAGAGGATGCTGGGCGCCATTTTGGAGGAGCTCAACACTCTATTTGGCTCTAATTCGGGAAAGATTTGTCGAGCACCACAGTAGGAGTTTTATGCTCTGTTTTGGCTAAGAATATTAAATGCCACTAATGGTGGCTTCGTCAGGAACCATTTCCATCTATTCCTGGGGGAGCAGCTGGGCAACGTTCTCAGATAGCTCCTCTACACTATGGCCGACCGAGGGCTTCAGGAGCCCTGGATGCCATTGATGAGAGGCATGGTGTTCCCTTTCAACCTGATTTGAGGTACGATAGATGGGTATCATTTTAGGTGTATTCCTTCATGTCTAGTTCTACTGAGAAGCTCTGGGCTCCATTTTAGGGGGGGCTTCGTCGAGCACCATTAAAGGAGCTCCATGCTTTGTTTTGGCTGAGAGTACTAGGACCATGGACTGCCACTGTTGGGGGCTCCATTCCCGCTAATTGGAGGAAGTAGCAGCCATGTGCCATTGATAGGTAGTTTTAGGCTTTATATTGCACTGATTTGAGGGGAGTCATCGGATGTCGCTGTCGAGAGAGCCCTATGCTTTGTTTCGTCAGAAACGAGAGCAGAGGGGTTGGCCGCCATTGTTGGGAAAGCTCAATGCCCTATTTGGCCGGAGAACAGCAAAGAGGAGCTAGTCACCATTAACGAAGAGCTTTGTGCTCTGTTCAACGTGAACATCTAGGTGCCATTGTGGAAGGGTTTTGAGTCCTGTTTTACCAACTATAGGAATAGAGGAGCTGGGTGCCCTCAAAGGGGATTTGTGGTGCTCCATTTCACTGGTGGGCTGAAGAATAGGAGCAGAGGTGCTAGGGTACTACCTTCAGGAGCTTTGCTGAGGGATTTTCTTGCTTTGTTTATTAGGATAGAGCCCCCCTTTATTGCTCCCTTTTCTCCCCTTTTTCTTGAGGAAGATGATGAATTTTTTCCCGCCAAATAGAGCTTTACTGCTACGCTTCAGACTCCAGGTCAGCCCTATAATATGCCAAATTTTTATTCAAATTAATTTAATATTAATTATCATTTTTGGTAATTTAGATATGGCAAAAATTAATTTCATACAACGAAATTTGGAAGGATATTTGGATAATTTGGGTTAGCGCCCGAGCTGCGCCTGTACTGTCGCC
>JAODPA010005229.1:0-13940 GCA_025585075.1 Nepenthes mirabilis | reverse complement strand
CAGGTTTTTTTTTCTTTTTTTTTATTTTTTTAGCTTTTTAAATGATAAAATTGTAAACCATGTAAAATGATATTTGTACTATTTTTATAAAAAAATATATTTGATACGTCCCTAAATCCGGATTGATGTATGTATTAGGGAGCCATTTAATTTTCCACATTGGGTCAAACTGAGGTGGGTCTGTTCTCCGTCTGCTATAACTCAGGTCCTACGAAACACAACTAGAGAATTAGAGGTCAGAGACTTGGCGAGACTCACTCATTGATATATTTTTCTACATTCAAATTAGATATTTTTTCAAGAGAATAGAAAAATATTAGGAGGATATAAGATGTAACAATACAAGGTAAGGGGTCTAAAAATTCGATTGGAGGACCTGGCTCCGATAATTGCGCTTGATTGGAAGCGGCTTAGGGAGTAAGATATGCTTGACAATAAGCGGGTTGGAGGGAGTGAGAGAGAGATAGAGGGAGCTAGAGCAGGAAGTAAAATGTGCACCAAATGCTGTGAACAAGGGTTACTCTACCCTTCTCTCTATATATTCAAAGATTGGATTCTCATCCCCCTGTGTTGGCAACGAGAAGGGGTATTTATAATGCGGTGGCTGTTGTGGCCTTGGCACCAAGGCTCATGATAGGTGCTCAATTAGGATTTGTCGGACTGTCCTGATGTGGCTCAAGGTCACAGTGTTGGTTATCGTCTTGCGATAGTGATGCGACCACAGGTAGTCAGCCGACATTTTCCAGATTATTCTAACGGGTGATTCATTGGGGTGCGCTGGTGATGGTAGCGGCTGGTAGCGATAGCGTCCTTTTTTCGATGGGCAGGTGAGCGTAGCAGTCCCCTCTTGTCGTTGACCCTCACCTCCAATGGCTGGCGCCTACCTTGTCAGTGTCATTCACACCGGCTAGGTTGTCATTTCTAAGCTAGATGATTCCTGCACCGTGATTGGTCATGCCACAATGGGCTATTTGTTGGGCTTGGCCTGTTGCTATCTCCATCGGCTCACTTCGCGTGGCGGTGACAGGGCTCGCTGCTGAGCCTTCTAGGCTTCGTTTTTTATTGGGCCGACGGGTGGGCTTGACCATGGACCATCCCACTGTGTAGCTGAACCTATCACGAGCCCCATGTCAGGTGACTGGGTCTTGCCAATTCCCGGTATGTCAGATGATGAGGACGTATCCTACTGGGCCAGCATGTGTGTTCCTTCTCGTGGCATTCCAGCGTTAGTTTTTGAGTGATGTGCTCCTTTTCGAGGCACTTTGCAACTTTTCATACAGGGTCGTGGTGATTTGGAACATTATTTGGAAGGACCTTGGACCTGATTCATGGCCAGGTGTAGATTCTTTGCTTATGATGCTGGCAGACGTGGCTCATCATTAATGGCCTACCAATCCCACCTCTCGGCTATAAATGAAGGAACTTCCCATGTTTGATTCATAGTTCACCCTTACACCAACCTCATGGCATAGTGAGAGTGTTTTGTGTTGCCATAGGTCCCTGGCTGCCCCCCCACTGCGATAGGATGGAGCCTCGTCAAATTTGAAGACATGCTTCTAGTGTGCCCCAGCATTCTGAGTCACGCATGCAATCTGCCTCAACATTCCTCCCAGGGTCGCTCTAATGTTGCCATGTGGGTGGTCAGGCTATAGGACTGTCGCTACTTCCCTCCCTCGTTGGCATCCAGCTCTCAGCCTCTCGAGGAACTTCAAAGGGCAAGGGCTTCCCTTGATGTGCTCTCAGACTCGGGGAAGTGGCCCTGCCTTTCGTTCCTCCTGCTGAAGGGGTCACTTTCAGAGCTTGCTGGGGGGTACATTTTAGGTGGAAGGCCTCTCGTGCAAGGTCAGTGATGGCATCCGATGCCTCATTCCTTCAGGTGATGGTCTTCCATTCATCCCCTAGCATGCCTAGTCTCTGGTCGGGATGCTCGACGGGAAGATAGTTGCTTGTATGGCATACCCAGTTGCAGCAATCTTTCCTAAGCTTGTCTTTCTAGGACCAATTTTTGAGCGAAGATCATTGGGTTATCATTCCCTGCATTTTGTTTTCTTTCTCTTACTATGCATGTCAACTGATATAAACTTTGTACTTTATAAAAAAAATTAATGAATGAAACTACCAAGCATTGTTATTGTCTTGTGCCTCATGTCCTTTAGTACTTTTGTACAGCTTGAATGGTTGATATGTTGCCTCTCACGGTTTGGAATCTGTGGGTTAGTCCACTTTGTCCATCGGCAATTCGGCTTTCTAGTGATTTTGACTCTTGGGGATCCTTTCCGAATGCATGATTATGGAAGGGTTTGGTTGGATCAACCTTGGATCCCTCGATCCAATAGGCAGGGCTACCTCGGAATCAGTGCCTTCAGTTGGAAGGGTGATTTAAACCTAATTGAGGGGCGCCGCTTGTGTGGTCAATGAGGCGCCAGGCAATTATTACGGGTGACAAGAAAGGACGCATCATGTCACCTCATGGGGCGGACATGCACAGCTGCCATTACGAGGGTAGCTCTTCGATTCCCAAGTGGCGCCACTTGGCCTGGGTTTTTGCCTATTTAAACACAAGGCCATTCGACACTTTGCTCATATCCTTCTTGTTTTCAAACTCGCGATTCTCTTCCAGCTTTCTCATCCATGGCTCCGAAGGAGATTGATAGGATACAGTCCGTCCTTACTAACTGTGACGTTGAGTCGTTGCTCGCTTGGTATAAAGTTTCAAGGGACATGGTATACTACTGCCAGGGGAAGATGGCAAAGCACATTTTCCACTAGGGAGGTTCATCACTATTTACAAGACTCACCTAAAAGGTGGGCTTTACTTCCTGGTCCCTCAAAAATTTTCTGGGATTATGAGGGACTTCGGTGTACTGATTGCAGCTTCAGCTGAATGCGTCCGGTATCTTGTCTCCATGTGCATCTTTGCCCGTATTTATGGCCATGAGTTCAACATCAGGCCGGTGAAAGTGATGTTTCACTTCAACGACAAAGACAGTTGGATTTTGATGTCCCTGTGATGGGCTACTTTTTTGCGGAGCAAACCCAGATTTGACAAAGAAGTGGAATGACTGATTTTTCTACTTGGCGGTCCCCTTGAAGTGGGCCCTTTTCTACAACTAGGGCAACGTGAGTGACTACCTTGTTTCTGCCTTGGAGGATTATGAGAAGTCCTTGGAGAGGCCATTGATAGACCTCGTTCGTCAGAACGCAGATAGCTTTCATGACCAGGGTCACTGGTTGACCTCGGAGGCCTTCGCTGTGGTTGATTGGGAGCCGCTCTTGAAGCAAGCCGAAGAGGCCGTGCCCACAAAGGAGGCTAGGAAGTTGGTTATCCGGGAGCCCTCTGGCCGGCCGTCCAAGCAGCAATAAATTTCATCTGACTCCACGTTTTATGATGAGGACCAATCTGCAATAGTGAGGCTTCGTAGTTTTGGAAGTTCCTTGAGGAGGATGGCTATTGCCCCTGCTTCGTCCTTAGGCCAGGCGCCGAGGGTGACCAAGTTGAACGATGATGACACATGTCCCGCACCTTCTGCTTCGGCGACTAGTGGTTGCGTGGCGTATGATCCAGCCGATTCAATCGACGCTCCGACCTTAGCCCAGTATGGGGTTCCTATTTCTATTGACTCCCCACATGGGGGACTTGAGGAGGCTGCTTGCGAGCACTAGATCGTTGAGGTTTCAGCTGACAAGGTCAAGAGAACTCATGAGGCAATGGGAGCCAGAGTGCCTGCGGAGAGATCTATCCCTGAACCTTTGGAGCAGGGCACCCTAGTGGTGGTCAGGGTAGGCGAGGTCGCAAGGTCTGGTGAAGGTCCTACTTTAGGGCCTTTGGAGCTCGAGGCTCAAGATCATGCCAAAGCCAAAGGTGTTGTGAGAGTCTCTGAGGGGGTTGTTGAAAGGAGTGATAAGGGGGTCACTGAGGAGCCTCGTTTGGAACCCCTAGTGCTAGAGACTATAGGAGCAAAGGAGCCCGAGGATGCTGTGGAGACTGCGGGGGTATTACCTTATGTGCCTCCTGAAGTCGAGGCCTTGGTGCCGGAGGAGCCTATGAAGTTGTGGAGGGTTCGAGATCGCCCTGCTTTGAGCTCCTAGAGTCCGCGGTCTTGGTGGCGATCGAGGCCTCTTTGAGTCAGCAACATTTGGAAAGGCCACCTTTGGGTGAGGTATTCCTTGGAGCACCTTCTCATTTTCTTTGTTTACGTCCGTGACGTTTGATTGACTAACTCGTCCATTGTGTTGGGGATCACTCCCGTGTGGAAGTCCTTGTGATCAAAGGACTTGGACGGAGCATGTGTGCGCTAAAAGGAAGGAATTCAGTCAACATAGTTGATCGGCACCTTCTGGACGGTCAACTCTGTCGATCAGTATGTTGACCGGCAAAAGTCGTGAGACGACTAACTCTGCTGAAGAAGTAGGACAGACTATTTCGATCGGTCAACGGTGTGATTGACCGACTAATATGAGAGGACGGTTAACAGAGTTGACTGGCTGAATTTAGAAGGTCTGAACGACTATCATATCCCAAAATGTGTACAGTTGACCTAATCGATTAGATAGCTAGTAGAAATCATTCTTAGGACTCCAAAGGCTGATCAATTTGTAGGAGCAGGCATGCACCGCCTGCTGCAGGACAAGGCATGTGCATGCACACATGCAGACCTTGAAAGTTAAGCACCAATCACCAAGTTTTATTATGGTGAGAGACATGTGTATATATGTGTGTATATACACACTCAACAAAGTAGAGAGGAGACACTGGATAAGTAGAGAAAAAGATTGTGTGTAAAAAACAGAGAAGAGAAAATGAAAAGAAAGAGAGTCGTGAGTGAAAACAAAGTGTGAGGGCTTTGTTTACTTTTTCTCTATTCTTATTTTTGCCTCATGCAATCTGTTCTCATACTTAGTGATTTTGTGGACTTAGTATCCCGTGGTTTTTTCCTTATTTCAGAAGAGTTTTCCACGTAAAACATTCGGTGTTCATTTCTCTTCCCTTGCCTTTACTTCACGGTGCTTGTGTGTGCTTTTATCAGTTTGCCGCCTATTCCGGCCAACAGAAAGATTGTTCTTGTATCCTTGTCAGTAGGTTGCCCGTTGTTCACCAACACATTGCAGCTTCAGGAGTGGGTTAAACAATTTACTGTCGCTGTAGAATGCGTGGCTCAATCCTTCGTTGACTCGGAAAGGCTTAGAGAAGCCGAGGACTGTGCATAAAAGGTCGAGAATCGGAATGCATGCCTCTGATCTGACGTATTCTAGGCTAAGTCGAGGGCCGACCCAATTGAGGACACACTCCATGAGGCCGAGCGGCACATCGATGATCTCCATGAGGAGAACTACGAGCTTCGGAAAGGGCTCACCGCCAGTCTTCGTCCAAATGAAATCGCGGAGGCATAGGTTGACAAATACTGGAATGGGATTCACCTTTGTCGGCAGATAATGCAGCTGATGGCTTCGGATGTTCCGGTTTCCATTTTTCATCCGATAAATGCCACTGCTAAGGGAAAGTTGGAGCTAAAGGCTTCCTAGAAGGAAGACGCCATATCTTCGTTCCTGCATTTGAGGAGCACCCGAACCCCAGGGCCATCCCCCTCTTAACTAGTTGGCTACTTTTGTATCTTTCTCGGATTGTTGGCTCACTATGTATATATTCATTATGTAATAAAACAAGGATATCATTCATGTATCAATCTTTTCTTCTGTCTCTTCCTTTCTTCTCATTTTTTTCTTATTTTTTTTGCTTTGCCAGCTAAGTGCTTCGGCTATCGTCGCTAGGATTGCCTTGGATGTTTCAGCTCGACCATGCTCATTCCTCTTAGGGAATATCGTAGCACTTAGTTCCTGCAAGGTTACTTGGTCCCATAATCGGGACGTCACCGCACTCCTACGAATGAGCCTCGCTAGGCCTGGCTAGGTATCGTGGTTGTAGGAACCAGGCTTAGGCAAAGTCATAGCTCATCATCTGCGCATAACCCTTGGCACTCGGCTCTGTTAGAGAACCTCGTTGCTTCTGCGTGTCGTAACCTAGTCCACCGACTATGGTCAACTGATGGTGATCCTCCTTTTAGGAGGGAGTTGTTACATGCATGCTTATTGAAGCCCCATAAGGTTTTGCATTTGGCCGCATAAGAGCTGCTTGATACGGGGCTGAGATACAATTTCGGCTGCATAATGACCACTCGGTGTGTGATCGAGGTTTTCTAACTGTTTTTAAGTCTAGTTACGGGCAAACAAAAGTTCACCCAATTTGGGGGCAATCTAGGTTGCTTGATGTCATGAAACAACAAACATGCACTTGTATAGGCAACTATACATGAGTAAATAATCGTTTTATTAATCACGATATGACACGTGTTACAGGCATTCCGAATGATGCACATTGACCTCACCTGGGCTCAGTTGAGGCTCATTAGTAATACTTCTTGAGGTGGTTGGCGTTGCAAGTTCTTGAGACCAATTTGCCATATTGGGTTCGTAGCTTATACTCCCATACCAGAGGATTGAGGAGACAAAAAAGGCCCTTCCTAATTTGGAGAGAGTTTATTCTTGTTGGTGATTTTGTCCATTGCCTCAACGCTTTGTAGGACTAGATTTTCGTAGGACTAGGTCGAAGCCTTCGACCCAGAGGTTGGGCAGCCATATCTCCATTAGGATGATCACCTTAGTCCCATAGCACAGGCTGAATGGAATCTAGTGGGTCAGTTCCCTCGATTTTGTCCTGTATAACCATAGGAAGGATGATAGTTCGTCCGTCTAGGAGCTCCTAACATCTTCTAACTTTGTCTTCAGTCTGTGAAGTAGCATATGGTTCATGACTTTCACTTGTCTATTGGCTTGGGGGTAAGTGACGGGAATGTGAACTAGCATTATCCATAAACATGCAGAGCATTTGGCGAATCACTTGTCGATGAATTGGGTCCCGTTATCGGTCATTATGACTTCAGGGATCTCGAATCGACAAACGAAACTCTAGCAAACGAACGCGGTCACATTTTGCTCGGTGATTTGAGCTAATGGGGCCACTTTAACCCACTTAGTAAAGTAGTCGATAGCAACTATGACGAACTTCCTTTGCCCGAATGCTATGGTAGCTAGTTGAGGATGTCGAACCCCCATTAAGCGATTGGTCACGGTGACTACAGAGCCTACAACTTTGTGTGCGGTTGATGAGACATGCTTCCATAGATCTGACAGTTCTTGCACCTCTTTATGAGTTCTATGGCATCACACTTCATTGAGGGTCAGTAGAGGCCTTGCCTCATGATTTTGAACCCGAGGTTTTTGCCTCTGATGTGCAAGCCGCAGCCGAGGTGCACCTTTCCTAGCGTGTATTCGGCTTCCTTTGATGTGAGACATCTCAAGTAAGGGGTTGAGTATCCGCGGCGGTACAACCTCCAGTAGGTGATGGTGCACTAGCCAGTAGTTTTTTTCACGCCCTTGGCTTCCTCAGAGTTCTCCAACAAGGTATCATCGGTCAAATTCTTCATGTCTGGGATCATCCAGTTGTTGACATTGACCACTTACAGCATCTCACATTCGGGCTTTTTAATGCTCAGGGTGGCCAAGACTTCTTGTATGTCCTTGGCATACTGCCCCAAGCTCCCGATTGCTAACGCTCTTGCCAGTTGGTCCGCCCAGCAGTTCTTCCTCTTGAGATGTGAATTACCTCGACTTTGCCGAATACTAGAATCAGGCCCCTTGCTTTTAATGAGAAACTTTGTGAGCAAAGGGTTGGAAGCTTCAAAGTTCCATCAAACTTGGTCAACGACTAATTCGAAGTTGTTGTAGATAACCAAAGATTTAGTCGAGCATTCCTTTGTAAGTCGAAGTCCGATGAGCAGTGCCTCATACTCGACGACATTATTAGTAGTTGAAAATCCAATGGCAATCAAATACTTTATCTATGACCTATCCGGACTCCCTAGGACCACACATACTCCACTGCCTCCCCGCATTGACAACCCGTCAACATGCAAAGTCCAAGTTGGGACCCCCGGTCAGCAAGCATCTTCAACCAGGTCAAGAGCATCTAGAATTAGGGCCGACGTTTCAACGATAAAGTCTGCGAGGGCCTGACCCTTCATAGTTGGGGAGGTTAGAACTTCACGTTGAACTCGTCCAACTCGATAACCCATCTAACTAGTTTTAAGATTTCCTTCAAAGGTTGATTGGTCAGGACGATAATCTTGTATTCTTGCAAGTATGGGTGCAACCTTCTAGCAGAGTAGATAAGGGCCAAAGTGATACTTTTGGTAGACGAATATTGGGCCTCAGTGTTCCTCAAGACCTTGCTGGCGTAATACACCGGCCGCTATACGCCGGATTGTTGCCACATCAGGACTAAGCTTAGAGTTGTGTTGAAGACCGCCAAGTACAAATATAACTCTGCGCCCTCCTAAGGCGAAGTTAAGAGAGGGGGGTTGGCAAGGTACCCCTTGAGTTCTTGAAAAGCTGCCTTGTACTTGGCCATCCTTTGGAGGCCTTCTGCCTTAGTCTCCCTCAAAGCTTTGAAGAACAACAAGTACTTCTCACCGGATTTTGCTAGGAATCGAGAGAGGGCAGCTAGCTTTCCGGTGAGCCTCTAGACTTCCTTCACAATCTAAGGAGGACTCATGTCGAGGATAGCCTTTATCTTTTCTAAGTTTGCCTTGGTTCATCATTCAGAGACAATGAATCCCAGAAACTTTCTCGACGTTACTGTGAACATATATTGTGCTGGACTTAGCTTCATCTAATATGCCTGGAGGACTCCGAAAATCTTGCTTAGGTCACAAACATGGTCGTCGATGGCTTTGCTTTTGACGAACATGTCGTCCATATACACATCTATGTTTTGACCAATTTGGTCTTCGAATAACTTGTTCACGAGCCTTTGGTAGGTAGCCCCGACATTTTTTAGACTAAGAGTATGACCTTATAGCAGTAGGTCCTTTTGTCAGTCATAAAGAAAGTGTGCTCCTTATCTTCTGGGCTCATTTTAATATGATTGTAACTTGAATAGGTGTCCATAAAGTGAGTAGCTCATGGCTGGACATAGAGTTCATCAATAGGTCGATTCTCGGTAGCGGGAAGTTGCCTTTAGAACATGCATTGTTCACATCTGTGAAGTCGATGTACATCCATCACTTCCCATTTTTCTTTTTGATAAGGATGATATTTGATAGCCAGTTTGGGTATTGACTTCTTTGATGAACCCAAAGTCGAGTAATTTCTTTACTTCATCACGATTGGCAATCAGCTTTTGGACTGAGTGGTTCATACGTTTCTGCTGGATAGACCGAAATTGAGGTACAACTTGTAAACTATTACTCTAATCGGTATCCCAGACATATTAACAGGCTTCCACACAAAGACGTTAGAATTCTGCTTGAAGAACATTACGAGCTGGTCACGAATGGCGCTTGGCAGGGAGTTTCCAATTTGTATACATTTCTTGGGCTCACTAGGGTCCAAAGGGACTTGGTTAGTCGCCTCTCCAAACTGGGCATATTGTAGGATGGTCTCATCATGGAAGTCGAGATCTTTGATCAGCTGGCTAGGAGTTGCTAGAGTGACCTAGGCCAGGTAACACGTTCGGCCAATCTTCTGGTCACCAAGGAGCTCTCCGATGCCATATAGTATTAGCAATTTTATCTTCAAGTGCGGGATCGACGTCACTATCCTAAAGACGGTCAAGCAGGGTTGTCCCGGAATTGCATTGTGGATTGAGGGGATGTCCACCACTAGGAACGTGAGCATCTTGGAGGCTGCGCGTGGGTATGAACCCAGTGTGACTTCTAGCTGGATGGCACCCTAGATAGGCACTGACTCATTGTCTTGGCCGTACAGTGGCCCCTTAGTGGGCCTCATTTGGCTTTTCCTTAACCCTAGTTTGAAATAGGTGTCCATAAAAAGCAAATTACGAAAATTTTTATTATTAATAAATGCCAATTTCAGCTGGTAGTTAACAACTCCGTTTGAAACGAGAGCCGATACAAAAAGAGGGTCAGAATGTGGGATATTACATGAGCTAAATCTTCGCCGCTAAAACTAATGACCTCATTCTTAACCCCTACCATCAGCTTCTTACTGCCAGAAGGTAACCTTGGATGATCCAGGGTATTGCCTTTGGTTGGCATTGTCATCAACATGCTAACGACCTCGGCTGCAATTAAGTTCCTTGGCTATTCTTGGCGACCACCATCCGCTCTTCTGAGGGCCTGCCCCGAGTTCTGCAGGAACTTAGTAAGGTATCCCCTACTGATCAACTCTTCAATTTCCTTCTATGGAGTTTGGCAGTCTTCACTGCTATGACCTGAAGATCGGTGGTAGTGCTAGTACTTTGACTAATCTTCTCCCTCTGGGTTCTTCGTTGTCATTGGCCATTTCAGGAACTTCTCTTCCTGGATCTGTATTAGTATATTGGTACGGGTGCCATTTAGAAGAGTCAGGTTCAGAGGCCTGTATTCCCTCAGACACCTGGCTCAGTCCTCAGCTACTTCTGGTGGCCTCAGTACTGATTTTTGTCCCCATCCCTCTTCTTTTGGTTCATTGGTGCCTATGGGGGCTAGTCCACTCGATTCGGCCACTTAGCTTAGTTGGTCTCCTCGACCGCTATGAAAGCGTGAGCAATGGTCTCGATCTCTCAAAATGTTTGAAGATTCTGGTGGACTAGGTGCTTAAAGAAATCGCTCGGCTCTAAGGTGGTGCTCAGCTTTACCTATTTAGTGAGCCTAGATATCTACCTGGCCTCTGTAGTGAACCGAGCCAAGAAGTGCTTCAAGCTTTTCCCTTGCTTCTGCAAGAGGCGGACGAGGTACTATGGCTACTTTTCCTCCTTTCAGCTGGAGGCAAACTTTAATGTCCCCAGGCACCCGCATATGGATATTATCTGCTTTGGGCCCAACCCGTACGATTTTATTCTTGGCAGGTCCATGGACCCTAAAATGCGTCTACTAGAGAAACACACAGTCTCTCAACCATCAGAGTCTGCAGCAACCACATAGGCACACAGCGTGGTGGATATTATCCCTCCCAGCCACACAAGCTGCAGGGTTTTATTCTGACAACCCCCCACAGGTCCAAAGACTTATCCACAAAAGAGAGGTATCCACAAGGGACAAGTCCGAAAATGTGTCTCTGATACTGTGAGGTCCCACATCGGATGGGGAGGAAAACGAAGCGTACCTTATAAGGGTATGGATACCTCTCTCTTGTGGACGCGTCTTGGAGCCTGTAGGGGGTCGCCAGAAGAAACTTGAGGCTTGTGTATGGCTGGAGACGTCGGAAGTTCTCCCAAGCCAAAGAGGACAACATCTACATACGGGTGCCCGGGGACATTACAGATCGTATCAGAGCCAGGACCCAGGCCGCGTGTGTCGGCGAGGACGCTGGGCCCCAAAGGGTGGGTGGACTGTGAGGTCTCACATTGGTTGGGAGAGGGGAACGAAGCATGCTCATATGAGGCATGGATACCTCTCCTCTTGTGGACGCATCCTTGGATCCTATGGAGGTTCGCCAGGAGGAAACTTTGAGGCCTGTGTAAGGCAGGAGACACCGAAAGTTCTCCCAGGCCAAAGAGGACAATATCCCACCATGCGGGCCGCTGTGCGCTTTGATGAGGACATGCCTATGTCTTGGGGGACGCATTTTGGGGGCGGTGGAGGCCGTTTGCCAGGAACTAAATCGTGTACCTATGTAGTAAAGCAGACAATATTCACAAGTGGGTACCCGGGGACGTTACACAAACTATGATAGGAAGCAGTCAATTAGCTCCTCAAACGAGAAAATTGAGTTTGATTGCATACTGTAGAACCATATGTGGGCATCTCCTCGAAGGGTCAGAGGGAAGCATTGGCATATGAAGTTTTTCATAGGCCTTGGAAGGCCAGTAGAGTAGAGAAGTTAGCCAAATAGTCCATCGGGTCCGAGCTTCCATCATAAGCCTCTAGGATCAACATCTTAAACTTGTGGAGAAGCGGTTGCATCCTAATTTCCATCGTGAATGGGGATCTCCCCCGGTTCGTGGAGTTTTTGCCGGTGTTTACCCGTGACGTGTGCTGCCATATATTTTCTACTTTCTCCTCTATTCGAGGGGTGGATGCAATCCTCTCTACATTGAGGAAGGTCTTTAACTTTGAGTGGTTGGGAAAGGGATGAGGGTCCAGGTGACTGCCAGCCCGTGGCAGCCGCACGCTATAAGAGGCTATTCTCCGGCCTAAGGACCTCCTATTGCTATGGGAGTAACGAGGGTTTCGCCATTTTAGGCTTTCCTCTCACATCGCTTGTCTTGGTTGGTCCCCTGATCATGTTTAAGTCTTATTGCTCGTGTCCTCTTGGGCCATGGCGTCGTCGGGCCACGGGGTCTTCCCAGTTGGGGGCTTGTGCCTCTCGCTCCTCTACTTCGAGGCTAAAGCCTATGGGATGGGGTCGGAAGCCCCCATCTATTGCTCATCCATACGAAGATTGAGCCTATTGAGTGCCTTGAACACGTCTCCTATCTGAGCAATCAATATGTGCACGTCAGGCTAGGGCCGCTTGCTCGCTCGACTATTGGCCGGTGCGCTGGTTTGGGCCTTTGTGTTGACCATACTCGATTTCAAGGATGTGGTGGTTGGTGGTTAAACTGTTACATCGTTTCCACAAATGGTGCTAATAATGTGTCCCTAGATCCAAGTTGATGTACAGATTAGGGAGCCACATGATTTTCTTTGCCAGGTTGAATTGAAGCGGGTCCAATCTCCCTCTACTATAATTCGCATCTAGCAGAACACAACTAGAGAATTAGAGGTTAGGAGATTAATGGGACTCATTCCACGGTATATCATCCAATATTCAAGTTAGATATCTTTTTAAGAGAATAGAAAAATACTATGAGGATATGAAATGTAACAATGTAGTGGAAAGGGGTCTGAAAATTTGACTAGAGAACTTGACTTTGATGATTGCACTCGATTGGGAGCGGCTTAGGGAGTGAGATACGCTCAATAAGGAGCGGCTTGGAGGGAGTAAGAGAGAGCTACAGGGTGTGAGAGCAGGAAGTAAAATGCGTGCCAAATGCAATGAACAAGGGTTACTCTGCCCTCTTATTTGTATATACAAAGATTGGATTCTCTTCCCCCCTTCTCTAGCGATGAGGAGGGGTATTTATAATACGATGGTTGTTGTAGCCTTGGTGCCAAAGCTCATGATAGGTGCCCTACCAGGATTTTCCAGACTGCCCCGGCGAGGCTCGAGGTCAACGTGTTGGCTGTCATCTTGCGATGGTGATACGACCACAGGTGGTCCTTGTCGATATTTGTCAAACTGCTCTAGCGGGTGATTCATTGGGCTGCGTTGGTGATGGTAGTGGCTAATAGCGGCAACATCCTTTTCTTAGTGGGCAGGTGAGTGTGGCGGTCCCCTCTGGTCATTAACCCTCACCTCCAATGGCTAGCGCCTACCTTGTCGGTGTCTTTCACACCGTCCAGGCTGTCGTTGCTAAGCTCGAGGATTCCCACATCGTGATTAGTCGTGCTGCAGAGGATTGTTTGTTGGCCTAGCATGTCATTATCTCCATTGACTCACTTCGTGCAGTGGTAATGGGGCTTGCTGCTTGGTCTTCTCGGCTTTGTTTTTGATAGGGCTAGCAAGTGGGCTTAACCATGGACCGGCCCACGGTGTAGCCGGACCCGTCGATATTATAACAAATTGATCGATTTCCATGTAGCTTCACCACCAGCTCAGAGGTCTATGACTCAAGGTGTTGAATGGACCAGGCTACCAATGGCACGGCTCGGCCCCACATGTGGTGAGCAATATCAGGCAATGCATAATGTGGTCTAATATTTTGAATCGTGCCATACCATGTGGTAGACAATTTGCGAGTCATGCCAACTTGTGGCACAACAAGGCCATGCAGAGAACTGCCTGATTGATATTTTTGTAATCACATATTTTTATTATTATATAAGTTGGATTTAAAAAAT
>JAODPA010005218.1:0-39639 GCA_025585075.1 Nepenthes mirabilis | reverse complement strand
TATTTTATCTAGGCTCAACTTCATATTCTTCTTGCATATGCATTCATTAATGTTGTAAAACTATTTATTAAACATAAAAATAGGTAGTTACTGCCGGCATTTTGGAACCCCATTGCCAAGAATAAAAGCAAACTTAACAACAATAAATAATTTTTTTACGTAAAAAACTTCTATAAGATGAGAAAAAAAAAATCATGAGACCAATCTCTACTAAAAAATCAATTGCAAAATTTTCATAATTAACTATTGAAAACCAGACCGTTTATTTAAATTACGAAAAAATATTTGACAGTACACTATTAGCAAATTATAATTACAAATAATGAGACAGGACACAATTTTTATGTAAAAAATTCTCATTCGAATGAGAAAAAAATTCTCGATACGATTCGTCTGAAAATATATTTACTATATAATATTTCGGTTATATAAATTTTGAAAATATAATGATTCAATACTTTGCATCAATTAAACCAAGTAACAATGAGTACAATATGAAAGAGTAGAAATATAATTGGTAAAATATTTTTCTCAATTCCAAGAACAGCACACTTAGGGTCGGCAAAAATCGAAATTCGATTCGAAACTTATCCGAATGCTCGAATATTCATCTTTTTACTTTTCTCTCTCTTTCTCTTCATTTTTTCTCACTGACGGCGCTCTCTCGAATTACAAGAATACATGTGGTTTATCCTAAAAATACGTTTGGATATTTTTATACTACGAGTCGCGCTTGAATGCCTATCAGACGCTACACGAACGCGAGTACCTCTGGAATTGACACCTCAGGCACTCTTTGAGCGGGTGCCTCTGCAATCGGCATCTTAGGCGCTTCAAGTGTGATGCTATTAGATCCGTCGCTTCATGCCTTGGTCGCACGTGCGAAAAACTTTTTGCCTGTGCTACCAATGGGCACGTCAAATATGTACGGGGTCACATGGAAATAACCCATAACTTAATACTTATAATTTTTTAAAAAGAAAAAAGCCGTAAAAACTTTCTTACATTTTCATCCAAAAGATTTCATAGCACTATTCTCTCGATGTCATAATACAAACTATTCTTTATTACTTATAAGCTTTTTGGTTGAATACAAACTTGATACTTATCAAGATCGAAATTCATGACGAGTCTCGAATACGCGCTCATTATGAGTTGGATATCCACTCCGTCTTTGATAATCTAAGACTTACGTATCATAACTAAACCAAGAATTAGAGTATAATCGGGACTTACTCCCTAAAAGACACTCCGATATTCAAGTCAATTCTTGTCTAAAAATTAGACATAAAATTTTAAAAGAAAAAAGTGAAAATGTGTATTTGGTTTTAGATTTTTGATGTGGTCCTTCTTCATTCAACAATCCAAGTAATGGATTTTTTCCAACAGAAAGTCCCTCTTTTTCCAGAGTGCTATTCCTTTTTATATCATATCCAGATGTCTATTTTTTTTCATGATGAGTGACGCTACAATGGATAAGACTGACTAATAGGATTAACTGTAACGGTTTGTAGTGGTTAAAACTTCAGAAGTCCAATTAGAACAGTTAAAAGTTTTCTGATTTAACTTAAATGGTTATAGTATCTAGGATCATGCTTATAACCTGTAGGAATAGTTCAATAAATGGGACATTGGGCTTGTGTTCTTGGGCCTCAATATTATCCAACCTATTTTACATTATGGCATTGGTAGCTTTTCTTTATGTGGGCCCATTAACAACTTTATCCATCAAAACTCAATTTGATGGAGGTTTAATCCATTTTATTCTTTTTTACTCAAGTAATGTCAAGCTTTTTTATAAAATAAATTTCTTTCATTTATAAAATTTAAGGTGTAATCCAACACTTAAATAATGATTTATTATTAGCATTAGTTTACTGTATAGTATTATGAATTAAAGAGTCGGTTAATAATCAATATACAGGGAACACATCCTCTTTAACAAAAATAGAAGATAAAAATACTAACAAAAACGCAACCTGTAGAGCCATCCCACGATTTCAGTTCCGAAGGCCGGATATTGGCCCTCCAATTAGATACTGGGCCCATCTTCGGCCCAAGTTCGAAACTAACCGTATATGTTATGACACAGCCCAACTGTATTAATGTGTTTCTTCTTTTTCCCGGAAATTGAATATTTCGCCTGTTAAAAAAGAAAAAAACTCCGAAAATGTAGTAGTACGGAATAGTTATTATGGGGTTTCCGGCCGCCTCGAAGTGTTTACGATACGTCGCTGCCCGAAAACTTCGAAGCGAAAAAGGAACTTGTTGAAAAGCAAAAACAGCGAATCGGTTTCTCTCAAACTGAACTCGTTGAGCGAAAGATGATGCAGAGATTCTTCAGAAGCAGAGATAATGGCGATGCGTCGCCTTCAACCCCGTCGCCACCGGAGTATCCTTCCCCTCAGGCGGCGCCGGTGACAGGCCCCGCTCGGCCTATACGGTTTATCTACTCCGACGACAAAGGGAAGTTCCGGATGGATCCAGAAGCCCTAGCCATTCTTCATCTTGTCAAAGAACCAATCGGCGTTGTCTCCGTATGCGGTCGTGCTCGACAGGGGAAGAGTTTTATACTTAACCAGGTTCCCTCTTTTTGTCTCTTCTCTTAGTTCTCTCCTTCTCCTCAAATTTTTTGTCTTCTGTGTAGTATGCCCGATCTAGGGTTAGGGGTTTAGTTCTCTGAACTCAACTCGCTGCTATATTTGGGACATTTGGAGTGCGAATTTCATGACGGAGACTGAAATGTGTGACTTGAATAGGATAGTTCTCCTTGGAAGTTGTTGTATAGGAATGCTTCCGTGTGTTGGGATATGGGTCATTGCTGTATAGACTCATATCCGATTGGCAGGCGACGTGGCCTGATGACTAAGTGTGTGGCAAAGTGGTGATACTTGGACGGAGTGAAGTTTAGGCTGGAGTGGAGTAGTGATATTTTGGCTGAAGTGGTGATACTTGGCCAGAATGGTGATACTTGGCCAGAGTGGTGCCGCCGGGCCGAAGTGATGAGTCAGTCAAATTCATATTGATGCAAAGGCAGGCCAGGGGCAGACAAATGCAAGGCGAAGGCCGAGAATTGCCTGATTGATGGGCCGACGATGGCTTGTCTAGAAAGCTGGTCACCTGTAAAATCTAGTATAGGTAGTTGATTCTTCAGAGTTGGTAGCGGACTTTGCAGAGTAAGTCACCTGCAAAGTTCAAAGTAGGAAGGCGATTTTGCAAAGTAGGTAGCAGACTTTGTAGGGCACACGATCAACTTGCAAAGCAGGCGCCGCTTCGTGAAAAGGCCTATCTGTATATATGTATATTGCTGCGATTTGTGAAGAGTAAGAAGTAGAAGATACAAAGAGTCGCCTGTTTACTCTTGTACTCTGTTCTTCGACGGTTTCTGTAACCAAAGAGTTTTGTAACTGAAAATTTTATATAGTGAGATTTTTGTGGATTAAATGTCCCGTGGTTTTTCTCATTCTTATTCAGAAGAGGGTTTTCACATAAATATTGTGTGTCTTATTCTTCTCTATTTCCCGTGTGCGTGTGATTGTTGTCATTATTTCTCCTCTCAATTCTACTGTCCGACTGGTGCCCATTTCCTCAACACCGTGAACTGGTTTAGTGAACGCCTGCAATAACAAGTGCACTAAAATGTTATTATTGTGTGATTGAAGCGGTTATGATGATTCTTCTTGAAGAGATTTCTTTTTCGACTTTGTCTGCTTACAGTTTTGGGAATTTATGAGTACAGAGGTTTTATATGACGCCTTTGATTTTTTTTCTGGGTAAGTTTTATAGTGTTATGGATACCCTCTTTGATTTTTATGTTAAGGTGGAAAAGATAGGAGTCTAGGACAACGTGAGGCCATGGAAAAGCAGAACTATGTAAATTTTTTAGTTTTCATTGATAGGCACCTTTGGAAGCCTTTATGAATGTTAAATAAAAAATTCTCAATGGGTTGGTTTGACATCAGGAAAATGGATGGAATTCCAAAACCCTTAACACCCGGTTTAGCCTTAAATAAGTTGGAGGAATTGACTGGAAGGGAATGGAAGAGAGCCCTTCCATATGTGTTTGGCTTGGTCGAATAAAGTGTCACTTGGGGCAATGGAATGGAAAGCTTTGCTATTGAAGTCTTGTACTCACATTTTTGTTTCTGTCCTAATTTGTAGTATTCAGAGGGAAGCAATAAACAACTCAAAAGCACTTTTATCTCTTTTTATTTATGACAAATCAAACCAAGGAATGGAAATCAGTACCCTTTGCCGTTAGTTTCTCAGTCCTTCCTTTCTATTCAATTCCATCTTGTTCTTTCTGTCATTCTAAACCAAACAAAAGAGTTAAGTTTTCATCCTCGGTATATGTCTCTATTCTCATTGTTTATTTGGGGTGCAATGTCCATTCATAGATTAGGCACCGTGCTGTGGTTAGTAGCATACATCTTTGCTCTGGAACTTTGAAGTTTTGATTTATGAGGGACTGATCTCTAGGCTAAGATTTTCTTTTTGATAGAATCCGGTTTATTTTATGTTCTGTTAAAGGATGATGGTATTCTTGTTACTTGAGGTATCTCAGAGGTGATAATACAGTAAAGGGTTATACTGATTCAGAAAAAAAATATTATTGCTTTTTTGACCTTTTGCTTTGTCTCGAATCCCTAAAAAACTCACAACCTGCTGCACATTAAGCCAGACCATTCAGCTATTCAACCACTAATTGGCTTGTTAAGGTGCTGAACTAAATCAGGTTCCGATTTCTGTCTCTTGTCAAAAATTTTGGAGGCCTAGGTTCTTAATAAATAAACAAGAATAAGCAAATAACTGATGAAATGTGATGGTAGTCATTAGTCAGTGTAAACCTTACTCATCGAATGTGTAATAATTGGTAATCCTTGGAAAATTTTGTGGTCAATTCATTTTGTTGGCAAGCTCTGATCATTCTATAAATTATCTGTGTAGACATGGCAAAAAGAAAGAGGAAATTGATCATCTACCAGCTTAATGGCTCTCTTTTCTTGTCCATTGGATTGTAAGTTTAATACTCGACTCTCATGTTCATAATATGATATATGTCACCAGCACCGCTGTACTGAACCAATAAAAAAAGAGAAAGATGATATTGGCCTGATTAAACTTTGGTTCTTTTACCATTGACTTTGGTTCCCATGTTTAACTGAGAGAGCTATGAAAACTAAAATGTGGGGAACCTATAAGTATTTTGCTAGTTTTTTAAGATTTCATAATCACGTCAAAATGTGGTATTCTCCAGTTATTTCCTGCCCAGCAAGTTCTCAGCAGTTCCACAGATTCCCACCATAAAAAGTTGCCAAAGTAAACCTTTAAGAGAGAAAAGCTAAAGTATTAATTGTCTCAAACTTGCAGAAATATCACCTTCTGCACTAACTATAAAACTTCTACACCACTCAAACACCTCCTATGGTTTTAAATAATAACATACACCAACAAAATGCCAAAACATTTGTAACTATGACTCTTTCTACTGCATCCAAACAGAATCTGCAAGATGCTGAACTTGAGCGGAGGATGTGTAACACTGAAACTCCTATGACTTCAGGACCACAAATACTAGTCTACAATAGTCCATAGTTATTAGAAAGGTTTTCTCCTCTAGGTGTCAGAAGCATGGTCACCTCTACTCTTCACTTCTCCTAAAGTACTCATGTTGAATCCTCACACTTCAACACGTATGATGGATTGTTTGAATGAAAGTAAAATCTGCAAAATAATGAAAAATATCCAAATTTGAAACCTTAACATTTATCCATGCAAGGCATTCATTGGTACGATCAGAGAACATAGGTCATGTTGTTTTATAATGTTGAAGAATCTCCTTCCACTGTGTCATCTATCATGAGAGTTAGGAACAAACTCTAAATCCACCCTGGCCACAAGAACTATGGACCCGAGAAATCTAGGATGTGCAAAAAAAGAATTGAACTTGTGATCACGCACCCAACCAAGCCACAAATATAGTGCCTTTACCAAGTGCTATCCCAGAAAACTTCCTATTTCTATTCCTTTTTCTTTTTTTCCCTGCTCAGAAGGGTATTTTCCTGTCGAATGAATGAGATGTGCTTTTGTTTCTGTTGAGATGTGGGTTTGGAGAAGTTTGGATCTAGGCAAATACATATTGAAAGGATAGTGGTGGCACAGGCTGGCTTCTATCTTATCCGAGAATATGGCATATTGGTTTTTTCCACTGCCCCCCCCCCCCCCCAAACAAAGATATATATATTCTTATAGTGATTTTTAATTGTTAAAGATAATAAGAAAATAAGAAAAATTAAAAAATATTTTTGGTAATAAAAACTCATAATTCAATTAATAATATAAAAAAAAAGCAATTAATAAGTATAGTTTTTCACAAATCAAATTTGAATATGATGTGTCCTTGGATCCGGATTATTGAACGGGCTAGGGAGCTGCTCGATTTCTTCTAGCGGGTCAAATTGAAGTCGGTCTGGTTTTCGTTACTTTGAACCTGAATTTTGCGCAACACAACTAACAAACAAGAGGTCAGGGGATGGCGGGAACTCGTTTTTCGGTATATTATTCGACGTTCAAGTGAGAAATTTTTTTTACGATGAGAGAAAGATGGAGGAATATAAGATATGTATGCACAGATGCATGTAAAACGGGGTTTGAGTTGTTAGCTGGCTCTGGTGAGTGCGCTTGACCAGGGGGCGGTTTATAGAGATGGAGGACGAGGCTCCGAAGGGTGCGCCTAGTTAGGAGGTGGCTTATAGAGATAGAGGACAAGGCTCTGAAGGGTGCGGCTTTGAGAAATGGAGGATTTAGCTTCTAAGGGTGTGCCCGACCAAGGGATGGCATTGAGAGATGGAGGACATAGTTCCTAAGGGTGCGCCCTGCTAGGGGGTGTCTTTGAGATAAAGGACTTACTTCTAAGGGTGTGCCCGGTCAGGGGGCGACTTTGAGGGTTGGAGGATTTAACTCCTAAAGGTGCACCTAGCCAGCGGTGGCTTTGAGAGATAGAGGACTTAGCTCTGAAGGGTGCGCTCGGTTAGGGGGATAGCTTTGAGAGATGGAAGATTTAGCTCCAAAGGGTGCTCAGCTAGGGGGCGGTTTTGAGAGATGGAGGACTTAGCTCCTAAGGGTGTGCTTGGCCAGGGGGTAGCTTTGAGATGGAGAAGGTGAATCTTGCTTGCGGGTTCTGGTTTGCTTCAACTTCCTGGAAATTCCCTTGTATAGGGGGAGCATTGGCTGGCTTGCTCGTACGGGAGTGAATGCGCCTGCCGAAATCCTCTCTTGGCTACATGCGAATAGGAGCCTTCCGCGCCCGACTGCACGAGTCATTCTCGCTCCCTCGGCGGTAGAGAATCTGAAGGAAACATGGCACGTCCGCCTTCGTGAGCTTGAATCAGATTGGTTGCTTCGATAGCTAAAGGCGATGCCTTGAATTTAACGAGAGAGAGAAATCCGTGGGGACGAGCGTGCTCCTTTCCGCCTAGAGTCTCGCTAGAGCAGCTGGACTCCTAGGCTACAAAAAGGGGGCCATCACCTTACCTTCTATGCGCACCATCCCTTATGATTACCGCACAGAGGGCACTGGGACGACAGACCTGTTGGAGGCCGCACGCAAATCCTGATCCTTTGAATCGGGAAAATGATATGCTGACAGCGGCTACACTGGTTGGTTAGCTGTGCGGTGTCTTTTGACTTGGGGGAGCTGTTGGCCATGCTCGTGGGTCTACCCAAGGGCTGATTTTTGCCGGGCCGACCTGGTTTGTGCCATCTGAATATTGGGCTGCGCGGTTCTTCTTGCAGACTTAAAATTGGGCTAGCCCACGTATCTTTGGACCTATTAGAATAAAACTGCCATCTTTATCCAAAAAATCACTTATTATTATCCATGACATATGATGTGTAATTCCAAGAATAATAAAATCTATCAACAAATCTAAAATATTGTCTTTAAGATATTCATAGTAATGACTAATATCTATTATAATAACCAAACAAAAGTTCAGCTACTTGTCTATAGTTTATCTACTTAAATGACTTCTTTATTTGTATATGTCCCTCTCTAAGTTAGAATTTTTATCATTTATAAGCTTGAATGGATTAGTTCTAGAGGCACTAATCGCTTAAGGTTCACTCTATCTCCTATTTTAGTGTAATGTGTAGCTTTATTTATTCAAATAATTTTAGCCGAAGAATTATCCTCAAATCCATATTTATTATCTTCATTATAGTCTTCATCTATCATTTTAACGAGCCATTTTTTATTTTCACCAATCTCAATTGCACAAACATCACATGCATAATAAAATTAACAACACAAAATATGACCAACTTATAAAAAGAATAATTCAATTTTGTTTTTTCGAGAAAAAGTATAAGGCGCTTTAGGTGAACACCTTGAGCCTCACTAAACGGCGCGTGACTCCCGGTGTGAGTCTCGCCTAGATATGTTGAGGCGCCGAGCTTTGAGCCTCGAGCTTAGGCTCACTTAGTTGCAATTGAGGTGCGCACTTAAAACACATTGGGCATGCCCCTTTAAGTGGTGATTCTATCATCAGATATGCTCCATTGAACAAAGGGAGGACGTGGACTTTCAGATTCCTCACCAATGTTCTTTCTGTTGACTATTATATTGACTGATGACGAAATAATTAGGTCCGAGTGATACTAGAAGAGTGGCTCTTCCCCACCCTATGTTTTGCCTAAAACAAATAGATGCATCATTGAATTGTAGAGCTCAATATGTCCAGAAAATCCTTTGGCTTGGCGATAGAGGATTATTTCACATATCCTTATGAAGGTATATGAGGCATCATATCCCTTTATATGCCAAGGCATGTCTCCTTTTTAGTAGCTTTGATGCTATAGGAACTTACTGTAGTGTTTCTAGTGTATTGTGTTGCTACGCATGTTAAATCTTCATTTCTGTGTTTTTCTTTGGCAGAAGCAAAAGTACCTTCTTTCCATTGAGAGCTTGAGGATGCATAATCATTGTTTGTATTGTCTCTCGTGTGAAAACTTGTGTCAGAGGAGGTAGTCTGGTGTCTAAACAATTCTTTCAAAATTTTTCCTCACCTTTGGTGTGGTTTCCCAGTACAAGGCTTTGACAATTTGTAGTTCACGGAGGATATTTTATTGGACAAGGAGGTATATTAAGCTAATACATTATTAGGATGCT
Organism: Nepenthes mirabilis; assembly: GCA_025585075.1. NCBI lineage: Eukaryota > Viridiplantae > Streptophyta > Magnoliopsida > Caryophyllales > Nepenthaceae > Nepenthes > Nepenthes mirabilis. Next base: position 30,470 of record JAODPA010005218.1, on the reverse strand, counting down.
AGGAACCTCCCGCATGGCATAGGCCTTGGCCTCTTTTCCCCAATCAGTGTCCTTTGTCATTTTTGGTTTCCATCTTGTACCTGTGCATTTGGTGAGATGTGTTGAACTGATGCTGAGTTTGGATGAAAGTGGCTTGGTGATGTGTTGCCTTTTCTTTATGGGTGACTGGGTGAGTTATATGAAAAGAAAGCAGTGCTTGAGTTTTTTTTGTCTGTGTGAGTGTGTGTAATTGTTGCTGTATAGTTTTGGAATGGCTGAGATATGTGCAAGCTTATGTCTCGGGGTGCACTTGATTTTTTGAATTGTGTATCTTGATGGTCATGGACTGTTTTTTGGGAAAATGGATTTTTTGGGCTTTTGCCAATATTGTGAATCCTTATGCATGGATTTGCTTCAGTTTCTTTTCATAATGCCTTCCATGTTCTCCCAATAAAAATAAGCATGAAAACCATCTTGGAGGATGGGTTTATTTGATGGATTGAAGTTTTATTAAGGTTAATTTGGTCCGACAAGAAGCTCTTATCCTCACCTTATCCTCGTGAGATTACAGATATCTGCTTAGTGGGTATGGGATGGGAGAGCTACTCCAATTGTGAGGTGAATCACCTTCAGGAACCAAGTCATTGGCAGTTTATATATATGACCTATTGCAACGCACCATGGTGTCATAAACAAGTGAAAATCTCCTATGCCTTATAAAGCTTTGTATAGAATTGTCTGCATGTATTATGTTATGTTTTCCAGGCTTTCCCTGTCACAATAATTGGGTTGATTCCTTTGTCATTTTGTATGTGTATGCCATATCCAGCATGTTAGTTTTTAGTCGATGTGAAAATATTGTCCTTTTGTTTTGTTTACTCTTCATTTTAATTGACATGCAACTGCTAATAAATCAATTTTTTAACATTCAAAATCTCATTTTTTTCCAGCTACTTGGGAGGAGCAGCGGATTTCAAGTTGCATCGACTCACAGGCCATGTACTAAAGGGCTTTGGCTCTGGAGTGCACCTTTAAAAAGAACTGCTCTTGATGGAACAGATTACAATCTTATCTTATTGGATAGTGAAGGGATTGATGCTTATGATCAGACAGTATGGATTTGCTCACATCATCATTGCCATTAGTCCTGTTTTCATTCACAGTCCTCTAGTAGATTATCATCATACTTATTGGCTTCAATTTTCATGCAGGGAACATACAGCACTCAAATATTTTCCCTGGCTGTTCTTTTATCAAGCACATTCATATATAACCAGGTTAGAAACTTTGCTAGAAATTGTGTTCGGGAAGAAACTCCTTGTGACATGTTGATGAAATTTTCTTCTGATATTACTTATTAGTGACTTGCTGCATTCTTATAATATGCATATTATTTGTTTTTTTGACTTGAATGAATAATAAATTGCATGAATTCCACTTTCTGTGGTTAGGGTCTGATCATTGTACTAACTCTTTGTTCTTCCATTTAGATGGGTGGAATTGACGAGGCTGCACTGGATCGCCTTTCACTTGTAACTGAAATGACTAAACATATACGTGTGAGGGCCTCTGGAGGGAGGAGTACGGCTTCTGAACTCGGGCAATTCTCTCCAACCTTTGTTTGGCTTCTGAGGGTGATTTCTGAGTCGTTATTACTTCTGTCTGTCAATTTCTTAAAATCTATGTCATCATTGACTACCTTTTGGTACTAATACCATTGTTGCTTACTGATATGTAGGACTTCTATTTAGAGTTAGCAGAAGATAATAGGAAAATAACACCCCGTGATTATCTAGAACTTGCATTGAGACCTGTTCAAGGTGGTGGAAAAGATTTAGCTGCCAAAAATGAGGTATTAAGATCCCTGACTTTAATAAGGTTTTAACATTCAGAGCAAATGCATCTTTCTCTGTCTAGTATCAGAATGCATTTCTATGTATGGACTGCCTGTCTAGGCTTATGTCTGCCTGCATTGGTTGAAAAATTTTGTAGACTTGTTACTTGTCTACACAAGCACTATGTGAAATATTTTTGGACTAGTTACTATGAGCGAATTTTCAAAATTTTTTTGGCCTTATGTTTTCAGTTAGAAATGCTGATGCATAAATGCTATGATCACTAGATTCGAGAATCCATTCGAGCTCTTTTTCCGGACAGGGAATGCTTTGCGCTTGTGCGGCCATTGAACAATGAAAGTGAACTTCAAAGGCTCGACCAAATTCCTGTCAGTGTCTTATTCTCCACTAGTTTTTGTTCTGGAGTTTTGTTTGATTTATAGTAGCATATTAAAATTTTATTCATGTCATGCAGTTGGACAAATTGAGGCCGGAGTTTAGATCTGGACTGGATGCATTGACTAGATTTGTGTTTGAGAGAACTAGGCCTAAGCAGATGGGGGCAACTGTGATGAATGGACCTATGCTTGCTGGTTTTACGCAATCTTTTCTAGATGCATTAAATAATGGAGCAGTGCCTATAATAACTTCCTCTTGGCAGGTTAGCGTATCAGTTAGATCTCTTTAGTTTTTATCTTATTGGTGTGGTTCTCACCTATTTTTTAAATCCTATGCTGGGTTGTCGTGCTGTTTGATGCTGTGTTTGCAGTCGAATTGGATAGGAATGCAGATTATCATAGTTGCTAAACAACATGACAATATTTATTTATTTGGCTTGATAGATAATTGGATGGGCTGGGAATAATGTGACCTTCTCACCACCTTTTAGGATGATTCATTCCTATATCTGTAGTCAATAACAGGCACAACCTCATGACTTATGCATAATCTTAATGGATTTGACTTTACAAATCACTGAACAAACAAAAAAACTAGTCAGTGTGGTATATATTAACTTTTTGACTGTGTTTTAATGTATGGTGATGGAAAACGATTATTTTCTGGCAACATTTTAAAGAGCCAACTATTCTCCCATGCCTAGACTGTTGATAATTTGCTATCAGTTTATTGAACCTAGTTATTTAAATTTTATTGAATCGTTAGGATATGATCATTAAGATGTTAATCTGATGGTGTAATATGTGCATGGGCTTTTCCCCTTGGATCATCGTCCGTTGAATTCAGATTTTCTGATCAAAAAAGGAGGAAAAAAATTGCATTAGACAAGATACCTTAGGTCCTTTGATTTGCTAAGAAAATAGAATTCTGTTTTAGCATAAAGCAGAGATATGATATATCTGTTGAAGAAATAGGAGGAGAATGAATTTTGTCATTTAGAATCTGCTTCAGCATTTTTTTGAATTTTGGATTATGGTCAGAAACAAAGGGGAGAATTTTCTTAAAGCTACATGGGTGTCAGGATTTATTTGGTTATCAGGATATGGTTGTACTCTTGGCTAAACTTTAGCCACTAAAGCTCATTTTGTGTATCATTGTCTGCATTTTTAATTATTTATTTCCTTCCTTCTTTATGTTTGCTATTGTTTGGATTCTTTTCGTCAACATTGCACCAAACTTTTGCTATAGCTGTTATCTACTAACGAATTCTCCTCCTGTACTTGGGCTTGGGACTCAAGGCGGCGGCATTGTTATCTTCATTAAATTGTTTTGAATTGGAGACATGTAATGAAATATCAGTCGATATTTATTAGTATCGGGCCCTCTGTTACCGATATTTTTTAATATTGTGGAAAAATCGCGATATATTATCATATCGACGACATATCGTAATATATCAGTCGATATTTTCGTGTTAGTTTATAATTCGTAAAAAATTTTTTGATTCCGATATATCCGATGTAGATACATATTGTTTAATATGTTAGATACTGATATGGTTGATACTAATACTATTTATTGATACCAATATTTTCATCCATAGTTGGAGAATATTTCATTACCTTATTGTCTTGTGTTCATTGCGCTGAGGCAGATGGTGGTGGTCATCATCTGCTGGGGCTACTTCTTCTGTAATCAAAGAGTGAATTTAAATTTGCTGGATGCTAACGGTGTCACCCAAGCAAAAGAAACATCCACAATTTTCAAGCATAAATGGTGACAAAAATGAATTTCAACAACTCCCATCAAAATTATGTTGAAGGAAAAAGGAGAACCCATTAGATAGGGTCGTGATAGGTGCTTGACAGTAATCAAATACCCTGGCATTATTCACCATTTACACTAGTAAAACAATTGCTAAAGGTAGCTTAACTTTCTCATTATCCTTATTTATTTCTGTAAACCCATGAAAAAGTACTGCAGAGAAAGATATTCCTCTTGAAATGAATTGGCATGCACCTAGAGGATATCATAAAAGCAAAGGCATCATAACAAATTGTTGAACCTCAATGTGATAACACAAAGGGGGAGGGATTTCGTGTTTGTTAATTTTTAAGTTTAATTTCTCAAAGATTTACAAAAGAGAAGATAAACACTAAGCTACAACAAAGAAAAGACACTGTTATTTGTCTTTTTATTTTATGACACTGTAAATGGAAAAACTCAACCAATGTTTGTTACAATAACTAAGCAATTGTTGAGCTATTCTGAATTGGGTTTTGATGGAAAACTCTCAAATGCTCACAAACAAGCTCACTTGAGCCCAATTAAATCTGACCAAGAGACTCAATCCTCCCTCAAATACATCTTTGAATGAGAATAATAAAAATGAACTTGCTAGTTAAGTAGATAAACTATTTAAAGTTAACGTTTAGACTTAGATGATTATCTTGGAATCATTGAGCAATTCTGTGATCTAGGGACAATGAATTTAATTGTTGAAAACAGAGAAATCGGCTGAAAACTAGAGCTCAGTTGATTTAGATGTGCCCAAGGTAGTTTAATCCTATATAGAAAGTGTACTTATAGGATATCTAATTGTAATTGGCCCACTTGACTTTGTGCATGAAAATTGAGAAAACATCAGAATCTTGAAAGTGTCTTAATGTTTCTACGTGTGCCTAGCTTATGCAAAGGGGGTGGTCTTTGATGTTTGATCCATTGCACTCAGTTAAAATGCTTGTCCTTGCCCAACTGCCTATTTGGTATTGTTTTTGAAATAACTTTTGGAAAAATTTAATAATTGAGTTTTCTCTAAAAAGTTTCCTAAAAAGTTTATTCAGATTTTCTGTAAGTTACTCTAGGTTTTTAAAATAAGATTTTGTTTATATTACTTTAAAAAAAATCAAAAGTGCTTTTGTAGAAGCTACAAGTTATAACCTTTTCCAATAGCACTTTTTAGAATCTGAACAATCATCCCAAGCATCCGCACCCAAACTCGGAACACCACTGTGAGCCTCCCTAGTTGACCTGTGGGATAGATGTCATTGTCATAACCATTATCCCCTTGGGGTTGAAGTTGAACACAAAGGTTGCATGCCTTGTCACATTGAAGATATAGATGATTATTTCAATTCAACTGATTCTTAGATCCAACTGATTCTTTTGAAGAAAAAAGCGGTTTGCTGTATGGATTCTATGGAATCCCCTGTATATAGAAGAAACTCTAGAAGGATCAATAGGTTTATGAATTATAGAATATATTAAAATCCTGTAAACAGATCTGATGATTGTTGCTGCTATTGCTGTGTATTGGATTTTAGTGATGAATTGGGGTGCTGACGATGCTAATCGAGATTGTGGTGGATGACATCTGCAGAAGTGTGTGAGGTGAGACCATGGGAGCGAATGAAGCTGTGGGCTGTCTATGGTGTGATCTTTAGAGAGAGTGAGAAACCAGAAGAGAGAGAATGGGGTTCAGGATTAATGAAAGATCCATATCAATTATAGAACAAAGCATTTAAAAGCTAAAATTGACTGTTCATCCATTAATGCGTTAGGGCAGGAGACCAACATAAGAAGGCATTGTGGGTGCTTTCTAAGAGATTGGATTTGTAAATTTTGCAAGATCTTAATATTTATGTTTCATTATGATTGAGTTTGACTCTGGCTTGGTTTATCTTAGCTATGTAATGGTATGAATTCTTGTATAGAGTTTTACTGCTCATGCAAGATTGTATTAGGCCTGAGCTTGTTAAAAGACAGCTCAAATGGAGTAAAAGTTCGACCGACTTGTTGAAACCTCTATGCGAATATTTTACATACGCTGCTTAGTGATTAATTCTTAATTTGTATTCTTTCTCAATAATTTTAACATGTGATTTGAGGTTGATGCCAATGGACGATGAAGGGGTGGACCAAGGAAGACTTAGGGTGAGATAGTAATAGGGATTTGAGCTTGTACTTTTAGAGTATGTTCCCTGGAGCAAGCAGAAAGGTAGATATGGATTCCATAAATATTCTGCACAGTAGGATTTCTAGCTCCCTTGATGAAAAAAGTTTTACTTCATGTTGCATTTCGCCTTTTAAAATACTTGGCAAAATGAGTTACATATTTGTCAATCTGTTGCAGTATTTTCTTGTCAAGTGCTATGGTAAATTCAATGTCTGTCCTGCATAATGGAACAATTTTTTTTTCAGGGTGAAGTAAAATTTTGATGCTCAGTAACAAAAAGTGTAACATCTCACTAAGAATATGCTGGAGATTAACTCAACCCCCCCCCCCCCCCCCAAAAAAAAAAAAAAGGGAAAACAAAGCCTCATAATTACAATCTCTTTACTACCAGCCAGAAAGGGACTTAACTTGCAATGAGCCTTCAACATAACCTGGTCTACCAGGTTATTGCCTCCATCATAGTTCCCTTGATCATTCGTCTATTCTTTAGCTATTCGCCACTCCCTTTGGCAGCATCCAGTCATTCGGAAAGGGTGGCACATATCAGCCGCATGAACTATCCTTCTATAGTTGCTTTTCTTCTCTCTTTAACTACAGCGAAAAACCAATCATTCCAGCTATTGCATTCTTTTTGCTTTTGTCTCAGGTTAATTTTTTCCATTATCAGACCTCTTTCTTGCAAGTGCACTCATTGAGTAATGACCTGCTTTCCTTGTGCTGGACACGGCTCAATCTGTGCATAGCTGCAATTCCTGCTTCTCCATTTTTCCTTTTGTTCTCTGCAATTACTTTTGTCCAGCTATCTCATTCTTTAGGCTTTGTCTCAGGTTAATTTTTCCATTATCATACCCCTTTCATGCTGTAAGTCACTTACAGAATAATAACCTGCTGTTTTCGTGCTGACCACAGGACTCAATCCGTGAATAGCTGTAACTCTCACTTCTCCATTTTTCCTTTTGTTCTCTCTCTGCTCTGTGCTGCCAACTAGCAGATAAATAGTGTAATTAGGCACGATTTGCTTTGCGCAAACCATGTAGTACCAATCTACTTTGCTGTCCAGCTAACCTCATCTCTGTTTCCATCTTCTATAGCCATTTTGTTCTTCCACACAACTTGGAAAAACATGTCTAACCATCAGTATTTACTCCAAATCCATGATGCATTCTACTTTCTGTGCACATCCCAACACCTTTTACTTTCAAGAAAAAAATCATGCGGTGCACTCATCTAATTTTGGCCTTTCTTCTTTCAATGCTACTGACCATAACTGCTTAATGAGGATAACCTCATTCCAACTCTGCAGGTATTTTGTTTCCCATGCCTCCACTTCTCTTTGGTTTGCAAACATCTGCCCAAGCCACTAGAGATTTTTTCTTGTTTATGATGAGCCCACACCAGTGGAAGACTCTACAAATAGATTTTGTCTCATCAACTACACACCTAGGCAGCACAAAGTTTTTGTTCATGCATGATGTAGATCACTGCTTGTAATAATTGGGATCTCTCCGGATACAATAGGAAATTTGAGCTTCACCACTGTGTTCCTGCTGTCATTTGTCAACAAGAGGTTTTAACATCATCACTGAGTTTTTTGGTGAGGAGACATGCTCTCCAAGCTACCACCTTGGCAAAACTCATCTATAGGTCTTTCCTACTGGGAGTTCAGATCTGTGTGCTCCTGAGACACCCTCAAAAAATGAAAAGAAAAGATGTTGCTCTTTCCTGATTTACCTCAAGCCCACTTACATGTGCAAAGTGAAGCAAACAGTCCCTTAACAGCACAAGAGTGCTTTTTTTAAGCCCTGCACACCATCAATGTATCATTTGTGATGGGATAGAAGTGAAATTTTGGTTCCCTTGTAATGGCACCTATTAGTTGTACTGGTACGATTAGTTGCTTTCTTGACTGAGCAAAAGAGCAACTTCTATTGTAGAGTGTTGAAGAAGCAGAGTGCCGGAGAGCATTTGACGCGGCTATTGAGGTTTACATGTCTTCCTTTGACCGATCAAAGCCACCAGAGGAAGTAAGTATCAGTTTATTTTGTTTTCTTTTATTGGTATAAGTTGGGGAGAAGAAATTGAACCTTTAACCTTTTAGTCCTGGGGCCTGAGTTTATTTTCTAATTTTATTATCGCAGGTAGCATTAAGGGAAGCACATGATGAGGCAATTCAAAAAGCAATGGGGGTGTTTAATGGTATTGCTGTTGGAGCTGGTTCAGCAAGGCAGAAATATGAGAAGCTCTTACAGAACAAATTTAGAAAGGCATTTGAGGTAATTGGATTACTCTGTTTGCAATACAAAGGAATGCATGTGATCATGGGCTGTTGCGAATTTTTCTTGTTGTTTGTGTTGTACTGTCTTTTTCGTTTACTGTGCCAGCTGTTTTTTGAGTGGTAGTTTAGCTCCGGTTCAGCTGTTGCTTCTACGTTATACATATACCATCCGATTTTTATTGATTATGGAATTGGGTGACCACTACTAGTTCCAGATGAATTATGAGCAGTCCTGAACAAGATGTATGAACTTGTGCTACACAAGGCTGTTCGATTAGTTATGTCTGATTCTGTTGCTATCAGCAACTTATTTCCTTCGTTGGTCCTTCGTGTGGAGAAGCAATCCAATGACATTTGATGCATTGCCTAAAAGTTAAATTTATTTCCTGTTGTTTCCTTTCCCTCCCTCCCCCTTCTGTTTTTTATGTTCTGTGAATGGGGTGTCAAGTCTCTATTTAATTCTTCTTTAATATATGATGATCATTCTATATGGTCCGGAAAAGGATAAAGGAGAATTTTCATTGCATCGGGGCCTCTCTCTTTAACTTTTAAGAAGTGAACGCAAACATGACAGAGTCAAAATTTTATTTGTGATGTCTGTGATCTCTTGTTTCTGTTAGCTATTATACACTCTAATTCTTTGTTCTAAATCTGCTGGGAATGTTTATTTTTTATGTATCATAGATTTGGTTACATTGCTGATACAGGATTACAAAATGAATGCATATATGGAGGCAGAATTACGGTGTTCTAATCTTATACAGAGCATGGAAAAGAAACTAAGAGCAGCTTGCCATGCTTCTGATGCAAATTTACAGCATGTCCTTAAGGTGGTATCTCTTTCTCTCTCTCACATCTCTCTTATGTTTGCCTTCATGCATGTTTCACTTTTTATGCTTTCCCTTCATCTGCTTAGTATTTATTTATGTGTGTGTAGTTCTATTATCCCTACCATTTGGTTTGGTGAGCCTGTAGAATCTATTAATATATTTTTCAAACCAGATATCAGAAATTGGGATGTTGATCTTTATATTCAATTAATCAATTGACGACTTCATTCTTTATGGTTGTCAATTTCATTTGGGCCTTATGCTGTTTCTTTTATAAGGACACCACAGCATAATGTTATATTATCAAAGTAGTCAACGTCTGAACTTCCTCATAATTGAACTTTGGATTTATTGATTTATTGCTGCTTAAACGACACAAGTTGAAGCATTGGATTGAAGATGGAAACATGTTGTGGCTCACCTTCCCATGTTCTAACATACAGTTCATCAAGAAATCCAATGAGTATTCCAGCTTACTTCTTGGGTTATAGAGAACTCAACAATGGACATAATGTTGAGCCATTAATTAAAAAATCCCAACTTGGTGCACATGACTCTTACTTCAGGGTTTAAGAACAGTTAGATATACATTATTGTACTCCTATGTTGTAAAATGGTTGTTTCCATGATGCTGTGTCTTTCATTAGATGAACTAAATTCGAATATTTGCTATATGCTAGAATCTATCTGTAAGTCACTATCCTCTCCCATTGTTATATAGGTTTATATAGAACTCAGCATGGACATGTTGTTGAGCCTTTAATTAAAAAGGGTGGCTTGGTGCACATGGTTCTTACATCATGGGGTTGAAGAACAGTCAGATATACATTGTCGTACTCCTTTATTGCAAAAAGGTTGTTTCCATGACAATGTGTCTTACATTAGGTGAACTGAATTGAATATTTGCTATATGTTAGAATCCATCTGTAATTTAATATTCTCTCCCATTGTTGTTGCTTTCTCAATTGCTGTCCTTTCATGAAACTTCTCTGGTTCTGTATTTCATGAAATTTGAGGCATTTTGCAAATGCCTTGTTTATTTATTTGTGAGTTTGCCTTGTTTGACTTACCAAAAAAAAAAGAAATAGTTTGCCTTGTTTGTACAATATTGACATTTCTAGCATCAGATTTGATTTCCGACATGTTTGGTCTCCAAGTAGAATTCCTAGTAAGTCATTATCGCACAAACTATGTTATCTGGAGGATACCCTAGCTTGAACTGGTTGGTTTGTGTTGGCCGATAGATTTGGACTGATCACTTAATGATAAGATGCCACCCTCTTTCATATTAATACCGAGTCCATAGTTTTGGGGAGTGTTCAGTTGATGTATTGTTTTATTCTGGTTTATTTTATCTCATCCTGGAAAAATGTATGGTTACAGGTCCTTGATGGCCTTCTATCCGAGTATGAAGCATCGTCTCATGGTCCTGGGAAATGGCAAAAACTGGCCACTTTCTTGCAGCAGAGGTTAGTGTGGGCATTTTTTTCCTTTTAACATTTTCTTGTTTAATTTATCCAACACAATGTTTTCTTTTTTCTTGGGGTGAGGGGTGGGAGAAGTATTAGGTAACCTTTATTAACTCAAATCACTTTCTTGTGGTTTTTTTTCCGGGATGTCATGTAATGCTATAAATTTCTCAGTTTGGAAGGTCCAATATCTGACCTTGCTAAGAGGCAAATAGATCAAATTGGATCGGAGAAAAGTTCCCTGTTGGTGAAGTGCCACTCTATTGAAGATCGGATGGGATTGCTTAGCAAGCAGTTAGAAGCAAGTGAGAAACATAAATCTGAGTACTTGAAGCGTTATGAGGATGCCATAGGTGACAAGAAAAAACTTGCTGATGACTATATGAGCCGTATAACTAATCTACAGAGCAAATGTGGGTCCCTGGAGGAACGGTGTTCCAGCCTATTGAAAACATTGGATTCTTCCAAGCAGGAAGCCTCTGAATGGAAAAGGAGATACGAACAAGTCTCATCAAAGCAGAAAGCCGAGGTAGAACAAACTAGTGCTGAAATAGGTGTTCTCAAGTCCCGGAGCAGTGCAGCTGAAGCAAGGTTGGCTGCTGCTCGTGAACAAATTCAGTCTGCTCAAGAGGAAGCAGAGGAATGGAAACGTAAGTACGATATTGCTGTCAGAGAAGCAAAATCTGCCCTTGAGAAGGCAGCTGTAGTTCAAGACCGCTCAAATATGAATATGCAAGCTAGGGAAGATGCCCTTAGAGCTGACTTTGCCAGTAGTTTGTCTGAAAAGGTCTGATTCACTGTCTATGCTAACCTGTATGTTCGTGTTGGTATAAACAAGCACGCTACCGTGCCTGTTCATGCATGCTCAAATTTATTAACTCATCGTTTGTTTTCTTCTTGGTTGATGTATTTGCAGGAAGAGGAAATAAAGGATAAAGTAGCAAAACTTGAGTATGCAGAACAGCGTTTGACCACTTTAAATTTAGAGTTGAGGGTGAGTTATAGACGTGTATTTGAATAATTATACAGTCACAGATGCATGCACTTCTGATTGGTGATGAATGTGACACAGTTCTCAAAAAGAGTTGAATCTTGGCGTTTCTCATTAAAAAGTGGCACTCTAGCACTTGACTATCCCCATTGGGACTCCTCACACACATGCTATGCGCAAGCCACCTTGACATAAAGAAGCATTATTAGTTAAGGGTTGTTATGTCTTGAATATGTGTCTATGATCAGGATAGGCTGTAAAATTCAGTAATGTGCTTTATTTATTTTGGCAAAGAAATGATGCTCGTTTTGGTGTGCACTTAATATATACCGCTGCTTTTTTTGTTGAGCATGCATGTTTCTCATCTGGATACATGCGCTTATAGATTCCTTGAGCACATATATCTAATGATGTATGCTGTTGCTTTGATTCTTATTCTTTCAGACCACTGAGTCAAAGATAAAAGACTATGATATGAAACTCACAGCCTTGAAAATTGAAACCAAGGAGCTGGGTGAAAGGCTGGAAGCTGCAAATGCCACTGCACAATCATATGAGAGAGAAGCTAGGATACTGGAGCAGGAGAAGATCCATCTGGAGCAGAAGTATCGAACTGAGTTTGCTAGGTTTGATGAGTTGCAGGAGAGGTGTAGTGTTGCTGAAAAAGAAGCCCGAAGGGCCACTGAGGTGGCTGATAAAGCACGAGCCGAGGCGGCAACTGCTCTGAAGGAAAGGAGTGAGATTCAGCAAATAGCAATGGAAAGATTGGCGCAAATTGAGAGAGCCGAGAGGCAGATTGAGAACTTGGAGAGGCAGAAAGAAGACCTGGTTGATGATGTGGAGAAACTCTCTGCATCGGAGATGGATGCCAATTCTAAAGTGGTGCTGCTGGAGGCGAGAGTTGAAGAAAGGGAGAAGGAAATTGAATCGCTGATGAAATCTAACAATGAGCAGAGAGCGAGTACAGTTCAAGTTCTTGAGAGTCTTCTTGAGACTGAACGCGCTGCGCGAGCGGAAGCAAATCGCCGGGCGGAAGCACTTTCCGTCCAGCTGCAGATCACCCAGGGAAAACTTGATTTAGTCCAGCAAGAGCTCACTTCTGTTCGCCTGACTGAGTCAGCACTGGATGGTAAACTCAAGGCGGTTTCCCATGGAAAACGGGTGAGGGCAGATGACTTTGATATGGTCATGGAATCCGTTCACAATGCAGATCTCAGCGACAGGATCATCAGAGCAAGTAAGAAGCCGAAGAACCCTACTAGCCCTCTTCAGCAGGAAGCATCTCCTGGAGACGATGATGGTTCAGTGCTGAGGGCTGACGAAGATAATGATAGCCAGCAAACTAACACAGAAGATTACACAAGGTTCACCATTCAGAAGCTTAAGCGGGAGCTCACGAAACACAATTTTGGAGCCGAAGTGTTAAAGCTGAGGAACCCAAACAAGAAAGAACTCCTTGCTTTATACGAAAGTTGTGTTCTTCAGAAGTCTTGACGGCCCATCTTAAAAGCTTTTTAGGGGATACTAGTCGATGGGTTTGTTGCACCTAGGAGGAGGATTGTAGTGAGAATTTGTAGTAGCATTCTTATCCTGCAACATCAGAATTGCGTAACTATCAGGGTGTATGTAGTCTTACCCACAACTGCCAACATGAACAAGTTGCATCCTCATCTCCCCATCAATTCCTTGTGTGTCATATTTGTTTGGTTTTTGGGTTTTGAATGCGTAAAGTGTATGTCGTCTGAAAGTTTAGCTTTTGTTTGTAAAAAATATGAGGAAGACACGAAGGTAAATCATTTTAGCCTGTTGAATCTCTGCTTGACTGCTTAAATTTGGAGTCCTTGGCTTGCTCTATGTCCTCTTTGACTGGGAAATTTTCATGAATGAAATTAGAATGATGCAGTTTTGCTTTGAATGCAGCTGTTGACACTTTTCTTCCATCGCCTGGTATCATCCATAACTAAATATTGATGACAGCTGACTAACCACCACCAAAACCAAGCTCCCAGCTCTTCTATATGTTTCCAAGTATTTCTACTGTTGGAATAAAAAATTCTGTGTTTTAGTCTGTTGTATAGATAGTCTTTATTTTTCCAGGCTGCAGCATGCCGTTCACGCAACTTCTGCTGAAGCAAAGGTGTTGGCCGCGAGCTGGTGGCTTATGCTACAGAGTTGGGATGATTTTAGTGACAAAATGAAAGCCAGTCTCAAATTAACTGCTTAACCGGCCCACACAGGTATAAATAATCATGTTTCAATTTTAGATTATTAATTATGAGGTGTAAAATGCTTTTTGAGGGCCGACGAGAGAGAGAAAGAAAAAAATAAGGTGATTTTTGCTAACTATTTGGGATTCAAATATTGTTTCTACTTATATCATCTTTGGGTAACCCCATTGTAGTTGTTTGGGAATTTTACTGGTAGTACTCATCTCATTTTTTTTTCTCTTGCCGTTATTGGTTTGGTTTACCAATGTTGCAGTGAGGCCGAATGGTGCCGGGGATTTGTGTCCTATATTCATATTTATAATAAATATTTTGTAAATTTAAAGTATTGTGATTTTACCCTTTTATATTTGGCAGGAATTTTCATGTAGGTCTACATTATTATTAAAGGCATGCTTTTAATCGTGCTATATTGGCATTTTTATTTTCTCACATATTTAAGCAACGTGTGTGTGGTAATTCTATCATTTGTAGAGATTTATTCATAAGTTTACATTAGTAAAATTTCAGTGTTCCGCCCAACGTGTGTTCGATTGCTGTTTGTAGTGGGGCAAACGTATATTTGGGAAGACTAATATTAGAAACAGTAAACAATGAAATAGTAGGTCAATATATATGTAAGGAAACTATTTTTTTTAAAAGTCGTGTTACTAATATTTGATGTTACTCATGAGGTGAGCAAAATGACCATTGTTATAACCTTACCCCAGATTAACTTCCTACTTTATTTGGTGTTTGATGTATCCACGGGATTTGGGTTATTGATGAGTTCAGAAGTTCGCTTGATCTTTTTCTTCGGGTTGAATTGAAACGGGTTTGGATTGGTAACTCTGAACCTGGATTATGCGCATTACAGCAGAAGACAAGATGTCAGAGAAAAACGGCGGGACTCGTTTTTCGATTTATCCTCCGACGCTCAAATTAGTAATCTTTCGCAAAAAATAAAAAAAATGAGTAAATGCGAGAATAAAGCACAAGAGTGGGGGTTAAGTTTGACACGGAGGTTGCGCTTGTTGTGAAGCGGCTTTGTGGTGGTGCACTCGGAAAGAGCGGCTCTAGCTTGGTAGAAGTGAGAATTATGAGGGAATTCTTGAGGCTTGGAGAGAGAGAGAGGAAATGACGTTTGAGGTTTTGCTTAATTGTTTGCAAGAGCTGATATGAACATTCAAGAGAGTATACTTTTGGAGTCTGTCTTGAGGGCCTTTTATACTCCTGGAACCCCCTCAGCCTCGCTTGGGTGGTAAGATTGACTACCAACTGCCTGAAAAAGATTTTTTCCAATCGGCGAGAAGGTTGCTAGTGCCATTTATGGCAACTATGATCAGTCGGATGGATTTCTTCTTTTCTTGTGGGGAAGCTGCACATAGTAAATATTGGGGCTTTTATCGTGGGAGATATGTTGAGTTAGGGGCTTCTTTTCCTGGGAAGATTGTGATCCGAGGAGATATTCAGGATCTTGATCGGTTAAGGTAGGTAATCTCTTGTGTACGGGAACAGAGTCGTGGGCTATTCAGCTTGGGGCATAATCTATCTGGGCTACTGTAATGTCCCAAATTTCCTTCCGATTTAATTAGAATTATTATATATATTCAATTTCTTATATTTTAAAACCAAAATCTATATTGGGGCGATAGTATGAGCGCACTTCGGACGTTGGCCCAACTAATCCAAATATCCTTTAATCTCAAAACTCAAATAGATACTCAGGTGACCATATAGGTGCACTTCGGGTGCAGTCCCAACTAATCCAAATATCCTCCAAAATTTTATAATATTTATTCAATTTTTGTCATGCCCAAATACCCAAAATAATAATAAATAATTTCAATTAAATCGAATAAAATTTGAGACATTACGACACTGGTGATTGGCTCACCAGAGAGGCATTTGAGAGAGTTGAGTGGGCAGCAAGGGCGAAAGGGGATGATGAAGAGGTCCCCGAAATTTCTCTTTGCCACCACTAAAGAAGGCAGAAAGATTTGGAGATCTGGGACTCTCCTGAAGAGCAATCTTGTGAAGCCGAGCCATCCTCTCCTCCTCTGCCTATTTTGGAGGAAGTTAGGAACATTAAGGTCGTCTACACGAAGGCATCTCGCCAGCATATGGGAGAATCTTCACGTCTTGTGGTTACCAATGAGCTGGGTTTGCCTGTTGTGGATAGCGAGCCTCCGTCAGTCCCTATTGGGGATACCTATAGTCCCGTGGAGGGTGGACCAATTGAGTTGATTGACGCTCTGGTAGCAATTGAGTGCAATGTCCCGATCTCTGTTCCCTCGTCGCCTAAGGAATACGTCTCTTCACCTCCAGTTGTTTTTGTTGAGGAGGCGGCGCAAGGTGATCAAGCCATGGAGGAGATGATTGTGAAGGAGCTGGAGGGTGAGGCTGCTGGGGACATCATGGGCAGGGACAACGAGTCGCTTATCAGTCTAGACCCTGTCCCTTCTTCGCCACCTTGCTTGGATCTAGGGGATCTTCCTGCCACTTCTACTGCAGCAGTGGATGATGCCGAAATTGGTGATCTGGGTGAGCTTGCATGGGCTCCAACTCTAATCAACTACGGTGTCCATTCGGCTAGTGAGGAGCCGAGAGCCATCCGGGTGGCCAAGGTGCATGTTGTGAGTGGTCCTAAGAGTAGCATTGCCCAAGAGACGTCCTAGTCAGAGGTGGTTGTGTCTGCAGTCTAGGAGAGCTTGGGTGCTTCACCATTGGCTTCATTACCCGAGTCTTCTTTGGAACCACTTGTGGAGGAATGACCTTTCACTGAGGTATGGATCTTGCTACCTCTCCTTTCTCACCACCATTGTTGTCTTTATTTGATTGCTTAATTTTCGTTTGTTGCCACAAGAGGGACTCCGTTTGATTGAGGCTTGTAGGGATGTCATGATGTGTCAGCGGGATGCGAGATCTTGTGCTTGTCATAGACGTACATTGATCTGGCCTTTGTGATGAAACGGAATTTTTTTTGTCCCCAGATATTTTCGTCAATACAAATACAGAAACTAAAGCACAAATAACAACCTAAAATTTTACGGAAAAACGGACAGAGTTTTCCTTAAAATTGGGCTAAATCGACATATGAAACCTGAATAGAACTTGTATAACATAATGAGTACATACACATAACTATTCAAATACCACAATTCACCCTACAACACAGATATATAAGATCACAAATGCCATCCATGGCTTTAATTCAACAATCTAATCTACTATACTAGAATTCATATGAGAGATGCCATCTAGGACCTGTACAAAATCCAAGAAACAATATAGTAGAAGCATCTATATCCATAATATAAACCTGTGAAAGCGTAATTATAGTTCCAACAGAATACAAAAACATACAACAACTATTAATACATAGTTTTCTTCGCAATTTATGTGTTTACATGAAAAACTATCAGATTTTCCAAAATCTTCAAGACGATTGCAATGCTCCAAAATCTTCTTCGCTAAGCTCTAATTACGCTTGATCGTTCGGTATTGTCTCTATATCCTTATCTGGAGGGCGAAAAATAAAATAGTAAGCTGAAACCCAATAAGGTACCATAACATGCGAATATAAAGCTTTCATGAAAAATATAAGTGTAGACGAACAGAAACACAGAAATATTTAAGAACAGAAATGTATAAGGAAATAGGAGATAGCATAAATCAGATAAACAAAACATAATGTAATAAAACAAGACAGGGTAAATATCATGGAAACACTAGTAGAACATGAATTGAAATGCAAGTGCCAAAATTCATAAATCAGAATAACGAGTTTTAGAAATCAAACACCGACATTAAGGTCTATAAGTTCTAAAAATCCCATTTACTATCTGAAGGACCTAACTAGTAGACCCTACTAACAGAGGGGGCGAATAATTGAGATAGATTATATTTACTCCACACAATCTAAGGCTAGAAATAGGTATCCCTCCTCGTGGGATATATCCCTTCTCGTGGGATAATAAAAGGGATGCCTCTCGAAGGTAGGTCAGAAATAGGAAACTACCCTCTAGGTTAACGCCATGGAGAAGAGTGGACCACGTATAACTCTCGAAGTTATCAATTACTACCATAACATTCTAAGGTATGTCGAAGAACCTCTCCTGAACATATATCGGTCTTAGGTCTTCATTTACAGAATCAAAAATATTTTTCTTCTTATTTCTTAACTGATAACTTATTAAACTTTAGGAGTTAGTCAGAAATTACATCATTAATCCTTCAGATTTGCTTAAGAAATTCTCAGAAATTTAACAGTATAATTTTGTGTAAATTTTTTAGATACAAATCACAATATGGGAAATACCTCATTACAAATCAACATTTGCTAGTCAAAATTTATGGATTAAGACCACCAAATCTTCAATTTTCGTACCCAGGGTTTCACCAAAATCTTTCGGATGTAAAACGAACACCAAATACATATTTATACATGAAATTGAAGCTAAATATTGCAGTACATGCAAGTAAACATGAAATTTGTCTGATTAATCAATAGAAATATGGATTATTTATACTAAACATGGAGAAACATCGATTTAAAGTAGAAACACAATTTGGAGATACTAAAAAGATATAAAAATAATAAATATTTGAAGTACACTTGCTTGAGCTCGATCTACCATTATTTTTACCCAGATCGGATAGGAATAGATGATTTCTCCCCTTTCCTTATCCTATCTCTCCTTCCTCTCATCTACCTCTTGTTGCTATCATGCTGCTTTGCCTTCCCCTCACCAAATCCCCTTCTCAAAAACAAAAGGGAGAAGAACAGGTGACTTACCAGAGGGCTGGCACTCGAGCGTGTCTCGAGCGTGCTTCGAGCACACGCTCTCGGCCATAGTGTCGCTTTAGGCACTCGTCGAGCGCCCTTCAGGCAGCAACATCCGCAGTTTTGCATCTCGAGAGTGCTCAAGTGGTCCTCGAGCGCCATTTCTCATAACCATCCTCACCCTAGCTCAGCCTCGAGCGTGCCTCAGGCAAGCCTATTTGTAAATTTGCGCCTTCTTCGGCGCCCGAACGTGCATTGAGCGCCGACCCCATTTTTCTTCCAACCGTAATTTATCCCCCAATTTTTCTTAAACCACTTACTCTAAAATTATTTACATTACTTAATGACTAGAATTCACTATGTTTTGGAAGTTAGGTTGTCACAATCTCTCCCACTTACAGAAATTTTATCCTTAAAATTTAACAAATCTCAAATTTCATAATCAAGGAATCTTTCTAACGTATCCAAATCATTTCCAGATTCAGGTGGTTATCCTAGAGAACCTTAAACATCCAAATTGTTTTGATCCTTTTCATTTGACATGTCTTATCAGGATCCAAATCCACTAAGTCTGAAGACAAACCTATTTCATTAGCTACTCTTCCGACTTGTTTCCAAACCTCAACGAGCCAAAATGTCTTGCTTCATTTCATGCTAAACCTCGAGATTGTGCATCTTCTCTGAACATTAACTTAGACCTTAATACATAGTGTGACGAACCGAGTTCTGGAAAATGATAATTGGCAGGTAATTAAGTTAAAATAGATGAATTGTGGTTAAAAGGTACGGGAGGAATCAGATTTAAAAGCTCAAAGAACCAGAATTAATAAATCGGGAACCGAAATTATAAGCTATGAAATGTTAATTCGTAGATAATATTTCGAGTTCTAAATTGTGATAATCATGACTTATTGAGGTTATATAATAAAAAATAAGGTCTAAAGATGTGAAAGATTGAGTTAGAATGATTTAAACAGATCCCGAATGACAAAAACACGAAGTAGGCTTGCTGCAGGCCTGTTGCGGGCCTGACCCACACCCTCCATGGGGTCGAGCCCACGGAGAGCACAGAATCCAGATTAGCAGTGCTCGCCCCGTGCATGTCATGCGCTCCAGCCTGCCTGGGCAGTAAGGCCGAGCACTAGGCCATTTTAAAGTCTCGTGCTATTTTATGATTTTTATTTTTCCACGCAACCAAACTCTTTTAGAGAGAGAGAGGCGATGAATAAGAGAGAGAAAGGAGGAGATCATGGCCGTGGAGTCCGAACCCGGCTTCAAGCTAGTTGGAGAAATCGTAGAGCACGTCGAGGCAAGTACATCTATACAATTTTTGTTCCATTTCTGTTGATTTTCGTCCGATTCCCTTTGGATATTTTATCCCAATACCCGACCCTATGTATATCATTGTGATGCCCATAGTCTAATTATGTATATATGTGAAATTTATTATCTAATTCATTGTTTCCACACCGTTATTCACATCCGAAACCCTCACCCATGCGCACGTACTATTCATGCACGATTAGGTGGATTCTAGCCTTTGATATTTGGGGCTTTTGCATGAATTAGGACTAGAATATGATTACCCATATCCCCCATGAGTTAATTCATCAGTTGGGTACCCGATTTGGTGGAATTATGTGAAATTCTATTTGCGAAACCCAAACCCTACTCCTGGGTGGTTTCAAGCTTTGATTTTTGGGGCTTTTGATTTAATTGTGACTAGATTATGATTATGTATGACTTGGGCAAGCTGATTTACTGATTGGGTATCCGAAATTGTGGGATTTGGTGGAAATTCGTTCGCGAAGCCCTTAACCCACGCCCGGACACCGTTTGAGCTTCTATTTGGAGTTAAATATATAAATTGACTCAGGATTATAGTTACCCATGCCCTGGGTTCGATAAATTACCTGTTGGACGTCCACAATTTCAAGAATTAATAGATTTGTGTATATGTGTACTATTCACATACACTGTTCACAGGTATTGTTCACCCGAGAATTTTGAACGATATTTTGTGAAATGTTTTCATATTTAAATGCCAATTAAGTGATATATATTTGTGTAAACTCAATTGTTCAATTTAAAAGTTTCGACATGCCCAATTTTGAAGGAATTTATATTCAAAAGCTCTTGAAGTTAATCTACTCCTTCCGGAGAGAGAGAGGAAGCTGAGGTACAACTGTAAGTAAGAAGAGGAAAAAACCGGGGACAAGTCACTCATTCTGATCCTCTCCAGATAAAAACAACGGTAGATCGGGTTCAAGTAAGTGTACTTCAGACGCTAATTTCTATTTTTATAGTGTTTTAATATCTCTGCAACTGTATTTATACTCTAAAAGCATATTTCTCCATGTTCTGCATAAATAAAGCTTGTTTCTGTAAATTAATCGAACATATTTCATGTTTACATGTATATACTGCAATATTTGGCATCGGTTTCATGAAAATGCACATGTTAAGTGTCCGTTTATAGTCCGATAATTTCGGCCAAACCCCAGGTACGAAAATGATAGGTTTTAAAGATTTTTACCTATAATTTCTGTTGTGTAAAAGTTAATCTGTATTGAAATAAAGCTCCTGATGTAGTCGATTTCTGAAAATTTTATATGGACTTATACTGATAAATCACTGTGGATTTCTGAAGCAAAACTGATAGGTTTTTAAACTAATACTGTATATTCTGAAGCGAGACTAAAGGATTATAAACTGTTATTGTATGTTCTGAACCTAACTTAAATGTTATTGTGAAACTCTAACCGACTTCTAAAACTAAAAAGGGTTTTCGGTTAAGAAATAAGAAGAAACTATTTTTGACACTGCACTTACTGTTCTGATGTACTTACTGTTATTTAGGACCCAGGACTGATATGCAGTCAAGTTAGGTTCTCCGACATGCCTGAAAACTTTACGGTGGTGATCGATGATAATTCTGTCCATAGAGTTATATGTGGTCCGCTCTTCCTCGGGGTGTTACGGTCAGGAGGAAAGTTCTATTTCTGGCCTACCTTCGGGAGGCAC
Source organism: Nepenthes mirabilis (assembly GCA_025585075.1). Taxonomy (NCBI): domain Eukaryota; kingdom Viridiplantae; phylum Streptophyta; class Magnoliopsida; order Caryophyllales; family Nepenthaceae; genus Nepenthes; species Nepenthes mirabilis. The sequence continues at coordinate 8,723 of JAODPA010005218.1, read as the reverse complement.
ACTTGTACTGATTCCATTGGGCGGGGTCTTCTGTCACTATTTACAGCCTTGGATTGTGAGGAGATGTACACAATCTATCTTCAATCATTCGCCCCCTCAGCTAGTAGGGTATACTTGTAGGGTCCATTACTACTCTGTTCTGTACCACCATTACTGTTCTATTCTGTACCACTGTTCTGTTCTTTACTGTTCTGCACTACTATTCTGTTCTTTACTGCTCTGTACCAATCACTGTTCTATACTGATATAAAAGAAAAATTTTTTACTCTGCTTTTGGATTTGCCTTTTGAATTATACTGATTTTTGGTTTTTGATTTCTAAGTTTAACATCGTCAAATTATGCTTTCTCTGTTTTCTAGGTTCTATTCTATTTAACCATTTTGTTTCTGTATAGTTTCACGATTATTTTGCATAACTGCTTTACTATATAACTGTATGTACCTTGTTAAGTCCCAACTCACTGTTCTACTATTTGTCCCCTCTAGACGAGACTGTAGAACTAGTGCCTGACGAGAAAGAGTAACTAAAAACATCTTCTGAAGGCTTTTGAGGATCTGAAGCATTTTGGAGCTATTTTGGAAGAATCAGTTTGATGTAAAGACTTGACTGGATATGTAATTTTGTATATGAATTCTGCATCTATGGATATTCATGTATATGTGGATTTTGTATAGAAATGCATGTGATGATAAAAAAAAATTATACTTTTGTATGTTAATAGTTTAGCTTCCGCTCTATACTTCTGGATGTTTTGTACAGGTCCTAGATAGCATCTCGTTTATGAACTGTTAGTGTAGTAGATGATTTTATAGATCAATACCATGGATAGCATCTGTGATCCAGTGTACGCGTGTTGTAGGAAGAATTATGGTATAAATTGATAGTTGTGTGCCTGTCCTGATTTGTGATACAGGTTCTGTACAGGTTATATTTTACCAAAATTTCTGCAGATGTTATACTTGTATTTTGGTCCTAAAATCCAGTTTCTGTCTTAACAGAAGTTTCTTAGGAAAAAAATAGGTTCCGTCACACATTGGTAGGTTCATCACTCTTCCGCTGCGCACTCTGATCAACCATCAAGCTCAAATCATCCGATTGTGATTTCAGCACCACCATTATCTCGACCTAACAGCTCAAACCCTTAATCAAACTTGATGCGTCATGGATCTGAACTACGAACAGATTCGGGCTGATCCACTTATCATGGTTTCGGCTCCGTTCATTGAGTTTGAACCCTGCACACCACTAGAAAGAACAGAAGGCCAGTATGTCGGTGGGAAGTTGTCCCACCGAAAACACTCTGACGCTCAAGTCAGTAAACAGCCTTTGAAATATGAGAAGGTCACAGAAACTGAGAATTGAGAGAGAAAGCAGGAGTGTGTGTGTGAGGTTCTGGATTTAGGAACTTGATAATAATGAGGTGATTAGTATGATGATGATCAATACTAATCCTATGGATCGAATAAGCTTAAGTATCGGAAGAAAAATCGAGAAAGTGTTTGGGTTCGTGCCGCGGAAGCAAGGCCAGCAGGAGATCGAGGCCTTCTCTCCTATCATTTTTGCATGGGTTTAGGGTTTTAGAGAGAGAGGGGGTGCCGATCCTAGAGAGAGAAGGAAGGAGATCGAGGCTCGGGAGTCCAGATCCGTCCGAGAGCATCGTATAAAAGTGAAAGCACGCGTCGTGGCAAGTGTTCTCATACCCACTTCTCGTTCTGTTTTGATGTTTTGCTTGATTTTGTTGGGTATTTTGTGTCGATACCCACCGTAAACGGTAGAATCTTGAAACCCATGCCTAGAGGTCCAAGAAAATGTAGTTAGTTGTCCGAATTGTGTCCGATCCGCCCGGTTTGGTTTAACCAAAACCCTAACCCACGAAAATTTGGGGATTTCCCGTTTCCCATCCGTGTATCATGAAATTGACCGCAAAATTTGAATCCCCACGTCCCAATGATGCATATATATCGGCCGCGGGTTCGATTTCGCACGTTTTGACCCGTTTGCGGCGTCCGAGCCCTCTAAGTGGGCGCTGTTACTGTTCACGCGAGACCGAAGGTGGATTTCGCATGTTGTCACCTTCGTGAAATGTTGAAATGACCCTAGAATATGAATCCCTGTGTTCCAATTGTGTGTATATATCGACCGGACGCCGTATCCCGCAAGATTTGACCCGTTCGTGGCATCCGGGAGCCTGAAAAGTTCCCCGTTGTTGATAATCCGAAAATGAATGGAAAGTTGCATGCTTCCGTCATTGTGTTAAGTTAAATCGAACCCAAATGCGAAATCCCATGTATCAAGTTTGTGTACGAATCCACCGGACATCCAATTTCCAAGTACTGAATCGTGTGTGGCATTCGAGTTTTCAAAAGGAAATCTGTTATCGTTCACCGAAAATGAAATGAGAAATATAAGTGTTATGCTTCCATAATTGTTATTGATATAATGTTTAAATGTTTAAACGTAAATGGAAGTTCCGAACGTGTATCCGTGTCCTGGAGGCAAGGGATGAGTCCCAGAGGTTCCAAATTGATATGTGATCATTGGAGAAAAGAATCTAATCTCTCTCGTAAACTTGGATTGATTGTTGTGATTAAGGGAACTGGATCCCGAAGAAAGTTGAATTGAACTTGCGATGTTTTGTTGTGGATTAAGGGAATTGAGTCCCATTGGATATTGTGAACTGTGGTGTGAATGGAAGAGAGTCCACATTGTGCTTGTGATGATATGATCTCCTAGATGGAGATGTGTGTGATGAGATGATCTCCCAGTTGGAGATCTTCTGATGGGAATGAGATTTCAAGAGATATGATCGTGTGTGGCAAATGTGGATTTCCCTCTCCAAGTGTCGAACTAATCTTGAAACTAGGACCCTGAGTCGTAGGGGTAGTATTCTTTAGTATACCATGTCCATCGCGGTGTGAACCCGAGGAATACTTGGCCACGTATTCTGGCCGCTCATGGGAGCGGGTGATGTATGTGGTACACTTTAGAAAACTACTATGGAAGAACGAGGATTGCCCTGGTCCCTAGGGGTGTGGGGCGTGTCGATTGAATGCTACATATTGAGATGTAGTCGTTTTGATGATGGTTGCATGGATGCAACCGATGGTCGTGTGTTGCCGACCTAAAATAATAGCCGTGGCTTTAGAATGTGTAGCGAACACATTCCTTTCCTCGTTCTCTCGCATCGTTGGCTATTACGATCTACTAGCCCGGGTCCGCAAAGATAATGTAATAATAAAAATGAATAATGTCCAACCAAAGTAACCGTAAGAACCATGTGAAACCAGTGATTCAAGATGTAATCATGAAAATCCCGTGAGAATCAAGTGATTCCAAATGATGACCAATCAATGTAATCGTGAGAACCGTGGGAATCAAGTGATCCCAGATGTTTCTTGTTTCCTCTCCTGTTTCTTGATTATGGAGAGTACATGTATCCTTCCCCCATTCCAGTGCTTGTGAATGCCTAGGAGATGTGTTTATGATTATACTTGCTGAGCTGTTAGCTCACTCTTGCTGTTGTTGTTTTCCTTTCTGATGAGAACACTTAGCTGGCGTAGATAGTTTAGAGCAAGGAGAGGCTTGCTTGATGAGATTGGCTGGACAGCAAGTGCAGTAAAGATTTGGACTCAGAGTGGATCGGATTTTGTGCAGTCACTTAGAGTTGGGCATGGCTCATTACTGTTATTATTTTATAGTTTTGTTATACTTCTGCAGTTTATGATGATGTAGTTATGCTTCTGCGTCTGTATTGATGTTTCGAGTTTTGTTTCATATTAGATGGAATCTCTCTAGATCCATTATAGTAGTTAGGGGTACTGTATTGGAGCCATGGATGACATGGCAGATGTGTGATCTTGTGTGGTGTGTTGTAGGCTTTGAGTTAAGCCTTTTGATTAGATGTGTGCTTGTACATATATTTTAACAGGTTGTATTTTTTATTTTTCGTCCAGTTGCAGAGGAAACTCTACCGAATTTTCTGTAAAGTCCATAGATTAGTTATGGGCTTTAGAGTGTGTGTAGCCTTTGATGGAGGTTATTCAATGGAGAATAATCTAGTCCGTCACAGTTGATATCAGAGAAGAAGAGAGATGCCTTAGATTTGATCTGAATTGTATGCGGAAGCTTAGGTTTGATTAAGATTGATTAAATAAATAATCAAAGGTGTGTGAGGACTAAGTTAGTCCGGGTTGTTTTGGTTACCCCAGTCCCAGAACTTAGGCTAGCACTAAGTTAGGAGTTACTTAATGCTAGATGTCTCGGTCTCAAGAAGTATTAGTAGTGGCTCCTTGTTGGGGACTACTAATATTTGTGGTTGGTTGTAGGGAAGAGAGAAAGATGGTGTGTCGAGACACCTTATTGTTGGAATTTGATTGGTATTCATTGGGTCCTTGGATTGATCAGTATTGATTTGAGGCCTAGGGTAATTAATCTCGATTTGAGGTTTAAGTTTGAGCGGTTCTTGGTTGAAGTTCTTAGGTTAGTATTTTGCCGAAGGGTTGCCAAGACAACCTAGGGAGCGTGATGAGTAGGGTGGAGTTAAGTTCGAGTATATGAAGTTCTAGATTGACACTCCATAAGTGTTTTGGAGTTGGAGGTACTAAAGTGTCTAGACTTCTGGGTAGTCCAGATCTTAGTGCATCCGAGATGTGGATTTTAGAGATTTGAGATAATGTTGCGGTGACCCCATGTCTGGTAGAAGATATGGCGTGCTGCCCCGTGATAGATAGGAAGTGAAGTTGACCTCGGTTGGTTGACGTGAGAAAGATCTTGGGTCTCAAGGATTAAGAGATGTGGTCCCATGTGTTATGGAAGTTTCTTGGGTTAATGTTTTGTGTCGTTGAGACTCTTCAGAGCATGTCTCAATGGTGGTTAGTTCGATCGCGAGAATTAAGGATGCCTTTGGTCATGGACAGGCTGTGAAAAGGTTCAGTGTCTTGTATCAGGGTCCTAAGATTTGAGCTCAATGTCTTAATGTCACATGTCATGGCAAGAATTAAGGTTCTTGGGTTTAATATTTTGATCTGATGTCGTTTCGGGAATTCCTAACCCATGTCGCGATTTTTGTGTGATTGGAGGACATAGGCTTTGTAGTAGCGGTAAATGTAACCTAGTATTTGGAAAGGTAAAAGGATGTATCAAAGTGGATGTTCAAGTAAGACTTTTGGATAAATGCCTTCCCGAAGAGACTTTGGGACTATGATCTAAGTTGTGCGATCATTAGATTAAGGATGGGTTTGCATTCTCCGACCTTGAAGTGAAGAAACCAGAGCCTCAGGACCAAAGTTTTGGTGGTTTTTGTGCATGAAGAAATATGTGAATTGCCGAGTTAGGAAATGAAATTTCTCAATTGTGATGTCACAGCACTTGCATCTTGGGGACCCCGATTATGTTTATGGTTTTGTGATTCCTGGGATTAAGGATCTAAGTTCGATGCAAGTGGAGTCGAAGTTGTGATATTTTGGAGTTCATGGATACGATTGGTCGGGTTAACTTGAACCATCTTGTGCTGCCAATCTTGTCGTAACATTTAAATGATTTGGTCGGTAAGTTATCAGGTCAATCTGCATTGTGTTGGTAAACCTATTGTGCCTTGTGATTGGATTGTGCGATTTTGGGTATGAATTTGAGATAGTTAAAGTATTAAGACTTAACTTGATCTTAAGCAGGGCCGTGGAAGTATAGGCTTTGATGTCGTGGTAGAATATTTCAGAACCTTTGAGGTAAATAGATGGACCAATAAGGTGGTTCACGACTTTTAAACTGGTTAGAAGATTTATGATTGGATGATCAGGCTTTGTGGATAGATAGACATAGTCTGTGAGCTGTTGTGAAGGCTTGAGGAATTCTGAAGTCGATTTGAGTCCATAGCATGTAAATGGTGGATAAATAGGAGTGATAGCCTCGACGGTATCCTGGTTAAGGATACGGTCACTATGAAGTCTAGGAAACGTCGTTTGGGTTTCGTGGAGTCGTTGGCATTTCATGAAATTTTATGGGTTTGATCTTTCGACCATATTTAGGTCCATGTTGAGGTGGCTTCATTGAGGAATTCAAAGATATCGATGGTGTGTGCAGATTGCTTAAGGATTGAGTCATGAATTATGGAGAGCTGATAATTTGCATGTTCTAGTAAGGAATGCGAATTTAGTTGAGAAAATGCCTTCCTAAGCTTGTGACCTTGTGATTGCGTGATTTTGAGGACTTAGGATTTTAAGTAGTGGCTGATTGGGGAGGCCGACTTGTGTCGTGGAAATGTACAGTCATCTTGAATCTAACCGGATAGGGTGATTGGCGTTCGTAACATTTGGGTTGACCCCTAATGGGTCTGATAAGTTCTTGTGGAATGTAATACCCTTGATATAAGTGGGGGAGGAGTCAAGGTTAGTGTTACCCCCACATGTATGTCGGGATTGGCCATTGAGGTTTTCTGTGGAAATCTCAGAGGTATTGTCTTCAAGGATAGGCATTAAGATTTCAAGAGCCAGTATAGTTGAGTCGCTGAGGAAGATGGTCTTAGGATATTGCAAGTGGTTAGATTTGTCTAAAGGATGGGTAGGTGAGCCTCAGTGTTTTCTTGTAAGGGTTAGCAGGCATCAATGTTGGCAATTGATGCTGCGAGTCTTTGGACTTGTATGTCTTTGAAGCTTCATAGTGGATGTGAAAGATGAATTACTAGTAAGTCCAAATGACTGGGTGTTAGAATGTCGTGTTCTTGTTTGGTCAGTTGGCTCGTTGATATGCCAACGGGATCTTGAGGTTACTAGGCAATCGAAATTTTGAGATCTGGGTAAGGATTGAAAGTCTTGTCGACTCTTTGGGTGATCGTTATGATTATAGTTTTGATTGTGCCGTAATTTGATGGTTTGGGGATTAATCAGAATAGCGCAGCGGAAGCATTGTGGGCCCGTGGCCCAGAGGTTTCTAGATACGGTTGAGATTCTAGTGATCGATTTCTTTCGAGGCTTGGAATGAATTGAAGGGAAAGTTCGTTGACCCATTTGAAGTGTTGGTTTGAGTTGGAAGATGTTCAACCCGATTGTAGGAGGCTTTTGGAATATCTAGAAATCGATATAAGGTTTTCCTAGTTCCGATGGTTGGGATAATCGGTAAGTGACTGGGTTGAGCCGTTCTGAGAGGCTAGGGATTCTTTGTGATGAGGATTAGAATGATCCAATGCTTGAGGTTTCTAAATAGGCATTGTCTTAGCAAATGAGTTCAGTACTTGAGGAGTTTACCTCGGGTTTGGGAATTCCAGGCTCGTTAAATTTCGAGGACGAAATTTTTATAAGTGGGGGAGAATTGTGAGGTTCTGGATTTAGGAACTTGATAATAATGAGGTGATTAGTATGATGATGATCAATGCTAATCCTATGGATCGAATAAGGTTAAGTATTGGAAGAAAAAACAGGAAAGTGTTTGGGTTCGTGCCGCGGAAGCACGGCCAGCAGGCATGCGCCTGCTTGGCGCTCGAGCCGTGGCTCAAGCATAGCTCCCAGAGTTCCCCCTCGCCCTCTGGCGGCTCAAGCGGAAAAACCTGAGCTGGCTCCGCTGGCTGGCCCCTCGAGCGCAGCTCGAGCGGTGGACAGCCAGTGGCGCGACCGCCCGCTGGCCGCTCGTGCCACGCTCGAGTGGCAGGCGCAGTATAAAAATACGTCACGCCTTCTCTCCTCTCATTTTCGCACGGGTTTAGGGTTTTAGAGAGAGAGGGCGCCGATCCTAGAGAGGGAAGGAAGGAGATCGAGGCCTGGGAGTCCAGATCCGTTCGACAGCCACGTATAAAAGTGAAAGCACGGGTCGAGGCAAGTGTTCTCATACCCACTTCTCATTCTCTTTCGATGTTTTGCTTGATTTCGTTGGGCGTTTTGTGTCGATACCCACCGTGAACGGTAGAATCTTGAAACCCATGCCTAGAGGTCCAAGGAAATGTAGTTAGTTGTCCGAATTGTGTCCGATCCGCCCGGTTTGATTTCAACGAAACCCTAACCCACGAAAATTTGGGGATTTCCCGTTTCCCGTCCGTGTATCATGAAATTGACCACAAAATGTGAATCCCCCCGTCCCAATGATGCATATATATCGGCCGCGGGTTCGATTTCGCATGTTTTGACTCGTTCGCGGCATCCGAGCCCTCTAAGTGGGCGGTGTTACTGTTCACCCGAGACCGAAGGTGGATTTTGCATGTTGTCACCTTCGTGAAATGTTGAAATGACCCTAGAATATGAATCCCCGTGTTCCAATTGTGTGTCTATATTGACCGGATGCCGTATCTCGCAAGATTTGACCCGTTTGTGGCATCCGGGAGCCTGAAAAGTTCCCCGTTGTTGATAAACCGAAAATGAATGGGAAGTTGCATGCTTCCATCATCGTGTTAAGTTAAATCGAACCCAAATGCGAAATCCCATGTATCAAGTGTGTGTACGAATCCACCGGACATCCAATTTCTAAGTATCGAACCGTGTGCGGCATCCGGGTGTTCAAAAGGAAATCTGTTATCGTTCACCGAAAATGAAATGAGAAATATAAGTGTTATGCTTCCATAATTGTTATTGATATAACGTTTAAATGTTTAAATGTAAATGGAAGTTTCGAACGTGTATCCGTGTCCTGCAGGCAAGGGATGAGTCCCGGAGGTTCCAAATTGATATGTGATCATTGGTGGAAAGAATCTAATCTCTCTCGTAAACTTGGATTGATTGTTGTGATTAAGGGAACTGGATCCC
>JAODPA010005217.1:0-13941 GCA_025585075.1 Nepenthes mirabilis | reverse complement strand
AATTTTATAAATAAATTATTTTAAAATGATTAGAAATAGTCTATTTTTTTAAATTAATGGCATTTGAACTTTAACATCTAAAAGAAGAAACTGGAGGAAGAGACAACTCACCAAGGAAAAGATCCAGTGGCCCGATAACCTCAAAACTCGAGAAGCCATGAGCGATAGGGCCTAGCCACAACTAGAAGGTCAACTGAGTCGCGAAGTACCAGACGAAAACCCAGAGTAGTAGAATCTACACTGCTCCCATGACGGTTGGAGACCCTTAGTCCAAGAAGAGGCTTCTTGCAACACTCTACTGAGGAAGGCCCGTCGCCAATCGATTCAGCACATCTCTCCAAATCACTTAAAGTTAAGGACCTTCCTTAAAATAAAGAGGATTATACCCTCCTCCCAAGTGGAGGAGAGAATAAGAAAAATTTACCAGCAGCCATTCAGAGGGAGCACCAACAGACACTTCGTCGACTTGAGAAGGTTTCCATTTATGAAGAAGATTCGGATGCAGCCACTCCCTCATAAGTTTAAAATACCAACCTTGGATCCCTACAACGAAAGTTCAATTTGATGGATCATCTGGATCACTTCCACACTCTATTGGGCTTCTAGAGCCTAGACGACGTGGCCATTTGTCTTTGCTTTCCTTTGACCTTCAATAGAGACGCTCGAATTTGGTTTTATCACCTACAACCAAATTCAATCAAAATATTTCAGGAACTGATCGACAACTTTCTGTTGCAATTCGCCTCCAGTTGAAGGGAGAATAAGCATCCTTGGCACCTTATCCGTATTCGACAAAGGCCAAGTAAAAGTTTGAAGTGCTTCTTGACTCGATTTAACTACGAGGCCCGAAGGATATCCAAGTTTATCGATGAGATGAAGTTGAACTCCTTCATAGCGAGCATGCACCTGGGGGACTTCTTCAAGTACTAGGTCTAGCAGGAGCCTCAAACCTCCCTTGAGGTAGAGACCATCGCCCGTATGTACATAGCAGCCGCGTAAGCCAACAAAGCAAGGTGACAAGAGTACATGGACCATCACCATTAGGGGTCAACGAACAGAAAGAATAGAAACAAATACAATACCAACACTCTAGACCCTAGGAAGTAGCTAAGGATAGAGTTGAGTGTTTGAAGAGAGTTCAGAACCCTAAATCTGATTCCTCTGAATGACACCTATATGGACATACTCATGCAAATTCGAAACAAGAAATTTTTAAAGTAGCCTAAGAATCCAGACGGAGAAGATCAGTTTAAATACTACTTCTATCTTTGATCTCCGAGTCAAAACAACGAGGACTGCAAGATGTTACAAAAAGAGATTGAGTCTCTCATTTGAAAGGGATACTAGAATAAATTCCTAAGAAACCCGAGGCAAACCTTCGGAAGAGCTGAAGACAATGAGCTAGGATAGTAGAAACAGCCACACAATTGGGTCGCGGTCAGAATTATTTATATGGTGTCCACGAGATCATTCGAGAGTAATTTTCTATCCCTTTCAGAGAAAACTTCCAATAGAAAAAGACAGATGGAAGGAGTTAGGAAAGATATCATCAGTTTTAGCAACAACTATATGACACATATAATAACTCTCAATTTTGACCCTCTTATTATATCTGTACTTATCTTGAGTTGTGCAATCAACTAGTACCTAAGTTGAGTTTTTTTTTTTTATAATAGAAGTCTAAGAAATTTGTTAAATTTTGATACTTATTTCAAGTTTGGACTGAAAATGGACTAAATGAAGCCGGTTGAGGGACCCATATATGGAGTCGATAATGAACTCGTTCCAATCAAGGGAATCATTCAATTGGAGTTTATATTAGGAACATACTAAAAGATAGCATCTTCTATACTCATGTTCCCAGTAGTTGACTTACTTTTAATCTACAGTGCCATTTTGGGATGACCCTATTTGGTCGCATTCGGAGTAGTGACGTCGATCCTATATATCAAAGTAAAATTTATCATAGTAAGTGGTATCGAAGAGGTCCCAGGCAACCAAGTCACTAGCTGAAAATACTATTTTTCTCAAGTCAACCAGGTGATCTCGAATCAGCTGATCGAAAACTTTGATCTCCGAGATGAAATTACACTACAACAAGGATAGTCGGACACGTCGACTCATTAGACTTCCCTTGATCCCAACAAACCCGATAAAAGTGTATAGATCGAAAGCTCACTGCCGGATCACCTGTGTGAATTATTGATAACTTTCCTCCGACAAAACTCTGATGTGTTTGCATGGACTTCCACTAACATATCAGGGACACTGATTGGAAAAATGGTTCATAAGTTAAGCCTTGATCTCGATGGTAATCCTGTTAGGTATAAGTAAAGGAATCATTTTATTGAGAAGTTAATTACCATGAGTGAAGAAGTCAAGAAACCACTCGATGCAGGTTTCATAAGGAAAGTCCAATATCCAGACTGGCTATTAAATGTGGTACTTATCAAAAAGAGTAATGAAAAATGATAGATGTGCGTCAACTTCACTAATATAAATAAAGTATATCCAAGAGACAATTTCCCAACACCGAGAATTGACTTATTGGTAGACTCAACATTTGAGCATGAGCTATTATGCTTCACAAATGCCTATTAAGGTTATAATAAGAACTTGATGAGTTCCGATAATGAAGAGCACACATCATCCATGTTCAACCAGAGAATGTATTGTTACAAAGTCATACATTTCGACCTGAAGAATATAGGAGTTACTTACCAGAGACTCATAAATAAGATGTTTAAGAAATAGATCAGTCGAAATATGAAGGTACATATGGATAATATGCTCATCAAAAGTATAGCAACTAATGACCATATTCACGATCTTGGAGAAGCCTTTGAGGAGTTCCGAGTACACCAGATGAAGCTGAATCTGATGAAGTGTGTGTTCATAGTAACTTTAGGAATGTTTCTAAGTTTTATCGCCATTCACAGGGGGATCGAAGTGAACCCTAAAAAGATAAAAGCCATCACAAAAATGAACCCACTTCGGTCAGAGAAGGAAGTTCATAGGCTTATTGGGAGGCTCGTAGCATTCTCCCAATTCCTTACAAAGTTAGCAAAGAAGTATATCTCCTTCTTCAAGGTGCTGATGGGGACGAAGGCGAACAGTATCCAATGGATTGCTGAATGTCAGGTAGCCTTCTAAGAACTGAAGGATTACTTTACCAGTCTACCTCTCCTAACCACCTAAAAAGAAAGGGAAGATTTATTCCTCTATCTTGTAATCTCAAATACAACCCTGAGCTCAGTTCTAATTAGGTATGAGTCTAAAGTATAATGATCGGTTTACTATATTAGCAAAGTCTTGACAGACACTGAGTCTTGTTACTCACATGCCCAAAGGATGGCTTTGGCATTGGTTTACTCCACCAGGAATCCATGACCATACTTTCAAGCCTATATGATCATCATTTTGACGGACTAACCATTGAAAGGGATTCTTCTGAAACCTGTCATGTTTGGGTAGCTGATTAAAAGGACTAACAAATTAGGAGAGTTTGACATGAAATTTCAACCACAGCCGACCATAAAAGGTCAATCTCTTGTGGACTTCATAGTCAAAATAGTGACCTCGATTTTTGATGTCCCCAATGTGAGCAAAGGCACTACCAGCAAGAAGAAGCTGAATCATGGAGCCTACATGTGGATGGGTTATTGACACAATTAGGAAGTGGAGCAGGTGTGATTTTAAGGACTCCAGACGGGTTGAAAATTAAATATTAGATGACTATCAGATTCCCAATTATTAACAATACAACCGAGTATGAAACTTTATTGGCCGGACTATAGTTGGCAAAGAATCTTATCGTCTATAGTCATTCGGAGCTGATTGTCAATTAGATCATTGGAAACTTTGAAGTGTCTAACCCATTACTTGCAAGATACCTCATTAAAGCAAAGGGCCTGATCGAAGCTTCCAATAGGGTGAAAATACTCCACATCCCAAGAAAAGAAAATTAGAAGGTGGATCAGCTCGTAAAAGCAGCAACAACTGGTACTCTTGAGAAATACGCCCATGACGTACGTGAAGTTCTTATGACCCCAAGCATAGAAGTCCCAGAGTAAGAAATCTCTCAAACCTCGGACGACGATACCTACATGACTCTATGCAGAAGGTTCCTCATCGAAGGCCTTCTACAAGAGAATTCGGACAGCACCAAGCACATTAAGAAGATAGCAGACTGGTACACTATTATGGATAGGAGATTATGTCGACGAGATTATTTTATCCCCTACATGCAATGTTTCATGTCAGAAGAAGTTGACTATACTCTAAGCGAGATGCATATTAGAATTTGCGGATAACACATTAGCAACAAGAACTTAGCATTCAAGATCATACAGTAGGGCTACTACTGGCTGATAATAAAAAGGGATGCCATGAAATTCATAAAGAAGTACGAGAACTGGCAAATCCACGACAACATTCCACATTAGCTGCATGAAAGGCTGCATGCCCTGCAATCACCATAGCCGTTCTAGGCTCATTACCTATTGCATCAGGTAGAAGAAGTTCATCATAATCAATATCAACTACTTCACAAAATGAATAGAAACCTTCTCGCTAGCACGGATCACTGAGTAGAATGCTATAGCATTCGTTCAACAAAGTATCACATGTAAATTTGGGATTTCTGAGGTCATAGTGACCAGCAACATAACCCAATTTACAGGCAAAAGATTCACCAAGTACTATACGAGTTTGGGAGTTTGGTTGGTTCATATTTTCGTCGCTTATTCACAAGCAAACAGACAAGTGAAAGTAAGGAACTGCATATTACTATATGGGCTGAAATAGGGTATATAAATTACGCACTCAGAATGAAAAATCGGTCCCAAAGATATGGAATATCACCGACCTTAAGAAATGCTATCAGTGAATCCTCACCGGCCACAAGTAAGCCCTGAGCATGTCATGTGAACTGTTTGAATGATGTTAACACATTTCAATTAATAAAATAGTCATTTATTTATCTTGTTACTCATGTCCACTTGAATGTTTGAGTGATTGCATAAATTCAAAGGCCTAAAATGCCCCTAAGTTGGGTGAAATTCATCGCCTGTAAATTGACCCATCAAAGCACGATCAAAGCCTTGGTTCAAACAATCGAGCGGCTCAGAGGAGGTCAAACCCTAAACCTTGGTCCTACAGATTAACCAGCTTGAATAAAGTTGAATGCAACGGCCCGAGGGCTTAAAAAACAAAAAGTCCCACCCCCCTTTCAAGCTGCTAAAATAAAACAAAACCTTATGGGGCTTTTCAGCATACTTGCGACAATTTCTTTCAATGGGAATGAGCACCATTGGTCGATGACGGTTGACGAACTAGCACCCAATTCACAAATGCGACAACTCCCTCTAATAGGGACGAGCACTATCAGTTAAGTGTAAGAAACAATCTAGTCTTCGTTAGAGCCTAGTGGCTATGACAATCAAACCTAATCAGCCACCAAGAGGCTTCCCTAGTGCTACAATTTCCTTTCACAAGAAAGAGTACCGACAAATAAAGATGTCCAATCAAGTTGATAACAACCGCAACAACTCTTAGTCGACAAAAACAAAATAAGTGTTAAGTAAAGTAAATCAACATAAATAAAGACATCAATGACAATGATCAAGACAGTCTAACTGATTTATTAAAGAATCAACATATACATGCATAACAAGGAGAGTCCATCCAGAGATTAAAAATGTAGCCTATGCCCACGACTCAAACAGGCGACATTCCTAAGGCTAGGAGCCCCCAATGAACGTGGCAAAGACTCTTGTCCTATCTTTCGAAAGTCAACTAAATCAGATTGTTGAAGAGTTCCAGCATTCTTCGGATCTAGGAAGCCAACAGGAAAGTCCGAAGTGACCAAGGACAAGATCCGTCTACAGTGATAAATGTCGTCCCATAATCTGTCGTCCAATACGTGGCCAACTTTGTCTGCACGAAAACGGATCCTCAGCTCTCCTTCAAGTCGAGCACACTTACTCTGAAGACTAGTGAGTTGCTGCTCATCCTCCTGAAACTTGTCCACGAGCGAAGCAATCCGATACCGAGCTCAAGAGTTTTCCATTGAGAGCTCTCAGGATCTCGTTTGAGACTCAAAAAGCTCTCAACTGAGGTAAGCGACACACTTTTGACTTTGTAGAGCTTCGACAATGGCAGTGTTCACTCGAATCTCTACCTCTCTAAGCACGACAGGATCATCGTATGACTCAAATAGGCAGGAGATCTCAACATCTCACCAATGCAAAGCCTCCACCACCACGCAAAGAACTTTCTGTGGTTGTTAAGAAAAATGGAACAATCAACCAGGAACAACGATGAACAACATAATCATGGAGTGTAAAGCTCTATGAAGCATTACCTCCGAGAAAGATGGGCCCTCCTATAGAGACGGTCCCTCCTGATGGGACGGACTAAGAGAATCCTCAAGTCCGATTGCAAACAGAGGCAACAAATACCGCAGAGGAAGTGCCTGATAGTAGATCAGCACCCTAAAGCCCAGAGGAGAAGAAGATACACTCAAAGCGTCCGGTGGCTCGAGTGTTGAAGCCACCAAGCGAGGCCCCTCTTGAACAAAGACTGGCTCTAGGCTATTTCCAATTATTACATTGACCGATTGATCATTTTTGACACTTTCCTTAGCAAAAGTGGCAAGGGTGTGGAGATTGAGACCTCAGGTGATGAAGGAACCAAGATCAGAACCCTATACTTGAGAATAGTTTGGGCGTTGATCAGTTCACCTGATCCACCAGCCAATGGGTTATTTATTTAAGTAGCAGGGTCAACAGGGGGCTCACCACCCTCTACAAACCCAGTTGTATCCTCAATAGTCAGATCAACCGGAGAAGATTGACCAAAGCCTTGCCTTCACGATGACTCGCCAGCAACCAAAAGGAATGCCTCTCCACAAGCCTCATTGGTGGCCTGACTATACTCAGAATAGGTGGGCGAGGGAGGGACCGTCCTGCCAGCTGCCTACATAAAAGAATCCCGGATAAACAAATCTCTTGGCTTTCTCTTGGGCCGATGGAACAACATTGCGATGATGTCGTCCCCTTCAATCCTGACCTCCCACTGAACTTCAGTGAGTACTTTTTGGGTGAGCTAGTGACCCGTATGATAGAGAATGGTGGCATTCTCCTCAACGAGCCTTGTCAGAGGTCGAGTCATTCGATGCTTCTCTCAATGACATCATTGAAGTACACACCACTGACTCTACCCCATTGATTAGAAAGGGTCTAGTCGGGTGGAAACTGTCACATAACAGAAACAATCCTTCCAACACTTAACCAAGTCTAGATTGCCTCTACTTATTTTGAAATCCTTACAATGGGTAAGGAAAATCCAATTGGCATCCTAGTTGCGCTAGAAGATCACCTTGACAATCCAAGAATCTAGGAGAAGATTCTTGGAATAAAAGAAAATATACAAAGAAACTAGATATCACACAACATTTGGATGGAGGCAGGCCACAGGAATCTCTAAAGCCACCAAGATCTCATAGAACTCCTTCGCGAGTGGAAGACGAAGGCTTGCTTTTAGATGGGCCTCATAGATGGTGATAAATCCCAGCAAAGGAGCACAAGCCCTATCTTCATCAATGGACATGACATACGGAATGGCATGAGGTATATTATACGTATCATATAGAGCGTCCACTTCCTTGCCCGTGAGAATGGACTGAATCGTGGCGACATCCTGGGGTGCAATTTAAGAAGCCATGGAGACAAGAGAGGAAGAAGAGCAAACTAGGGTAGAGTAATTTAGAGAATGAAGAAGTGTAGAAACGATAAATAGTCAGAGTCTAAATAGCCAAAGCCTTGGCTCCGAAACAGCGTCATTCACAAGTACCAAAAAGGCGCATCTCCATAATAGCTGCGATACGTGCCCACACCGTACAGTACTATGGCACATCAATCTCGATGCACCAAAAATGATGACTTGATGCTATACCTCCCTGTGCATAATAAGAAGTTGTCCTCTTATTAGGAAGGATTGTTCCTAGTCTTAGTGATTCTTTGAAATAGGGTATATAAATTACGCACTCAGAATGAAAAATCGGTCCCAAAGATATGGAATATCACCGACCTTAAGAAATACTATCAGTGAATCCTCACCGGCCACAAGTAAGCCATGAGCATGTCATGTGAACTGTTTGAATGATGTTAACACATTTCAATTAATAAAATAGTCATTTATTTATCTTATTACTCATGTCCATTTGAATGTTTGAGTGATTGCATAAATTCAAAGGCCCAAAATGCCCCTAAGTTAGGTGAAATTCATCACCTGTAAATTGACCCAACAAAGCACGATCAAAGCCTTGGTTCAAACAATCAGAGAAGGTCAAACCCTAAACCTTGGTCCTACAGATTAAGCGGCTTGAATAAAGTTGAATGCAACGGCCCGAGGGCTTAAAAAACAAAAAGTCCAACCACCCTTTCAAGCTGCTAAAATAAAACAAAACCTTATGGGGCTTTTCAGCATACTTGCGACAATTTCTTTCAATGGGAATGAGCACCATTGGTCGATGACGGTTGACGAACTAGCACCCAATGCACAAATGCGACAACTCCCTCTAATAGGGACGAGCACTATCAGTTAAGTGTAAGAAACAATCTAGTCTTCGTTAGAACCTAGTGGCTATGACAATCAAACCTAATCAGCCACCAAGAGGCTTCCCTAGTGCTACAATTTCCTTTCACAAGAAAGAGTACAGACAGATAAAGATGTCCAATCAAGTTGAAAACAACCGCAACAACTCTTAGTCGACAAAAACAAAATAAGTGTTAAGTAAAGTAAATCAACATAAATAAAGACATCAGTGACAATGATCAAGACAGTCTAATTGATTTATTAAAGAATCAACATATACATGCATAACAAGGAGAGTCCATCCAAAGATTACAAAATGTAGCCTATGCCCACGACTCAAACAGGCGACATTCCTAAGGCTAGGAGCCCCCAATTAACGTGGCAAAGACTCTTGTCCTATCTTTCGAAAGTCAACTAAATCAGATTGTTGAAGAGTTCTAGCGTTCTTCGGATCTAGGAAGCCAACAGGAAAGTCCGAAGTGACCAAGGACAAGATCCGTCTACAGTGATAAATGTCATCCCATAATCTGTCGTCCAATACGTGGCCAACTTTGTCTGCACGAAAATGGATCCTCAGCTCTCCTTCAAGTCGAGCACACTTACTCTGGAGACTATTAAGTTGCTGCTCAACCTCCTGAAACTTGTCCACGAGCGAAGCAATCCGATACCGAGCTCAAGAGTTTTCCTTTGAGAGCTCTCGGGATCTCGTTTGAGACTCAAAAAGCTCTCAACCGAGGTAAGCGACACACTTTTGACTTTGTAGAGCTTCGACAATGGCAGTGTTCACTCGAATCTCTATCTCTCTAAGCACGATAGGATCATCGTATGACTCAAATAGGCATTCAACATCTTGCCAATGCAAAGCCTCCACCACCACGCAAAGAACTTTCTGTGGTTGTCAAGAAAAACGGAACAATCAACCAGGAACAACGATGAACAACATAATCATGGAGTGTAAAGCTCTATGAAGCATTACCTCCGAGAAAGATGGGCCCTCCTATAGAGACAGACCCTCCTGATGGGACAGACTAAGAGAATCCTCAAGTCCGATTGCAAACAGAGGCAACAAATACCGCAGAGGAAGTGCCTGATAGTAGATCAGCACCCTAAAGCCCAAAGGAGAAGAAGATACACTCAAAGCGTCCGGTGGCTCGAGTTTTGAAGCCACCAAGCGAGGCCCCTCTTGAACAAAGACTGGCTCTAGGCTATTTCCAATTATTACATTGACCGATTGATCATTTTTGACACTTTCCTTAGCAAAAGTGGCAAGGGTGTGGAGATTGATACCTCAGGTGATGACGGAACCAAGATCAGAACCCTGTACATGAGAATAGTTTGGGCGTTGATCAGTTCACCTGATCCACCAGCCAATGGGTTATTTATTTAAGTAGCAGGGTCAACAGGGGGCTCACCACCCTCTACCAACCCAGTTGTATCCTCAATAGTCAGATCAACTGGAGAAGATTGACCAAAGCCTGGCCTTCACGATGACTCGCCAGCAACCAAAAGGAATGCCTCTCCATAAGCCTCATCGGTGGCCTGACTATACTCAGAATAGGTGGGCGAGGGAGGGACCGTCCTGCCAGCTGCCTACATAAGAGAATCCCGGATAAACAAATCTCTTGGCTTTCTCTTGGGCCGATGGAACAACATTGCGATGATGTCGTCCCCTTCAATCTTGACCTCCCACTAAACTTCAGTGAGTACTTTTTGGGTGAGCTAGTGACCCGTATGATAGAGAATGGCGGCATTCTCCTCAACGAGCCTTGTCAGAGGTCGAGTCATTCGATGCTCCTCTCAATGACATCATTGAAGTACACACCACTGACTCTACCCCATTGATTAGAAAGGGTCTAGTTGGGTGGAAACTGTCACATAACAGAAACAATCCTTCCAACACTTAACCGAGTCTAGATTGCCTCTACTTATTTTGAAATCCTTACAATGGGTAAGGAAAATCCAATTGGCATCCTAGTTGAGCTAGAAGATCACCTTGACAATCCAAGCATCTAGGAGAAGATTCTTGGAATAAAAGAAAATATACAAAGAAACTAGATATCACACAACATTTGGGTGGAGGCAGGCCACAGGAATCTCTAAAGCCACCAAGATCTCATAGAACTCCTTCGCAAGTGGAAGGCGAAGGCTTGCTTTTAGATGGGTCTCATAGATGGTGACAAATCCCAGCAAAGGAGCACAAGCCCTATCTTCATCAATGGACATGACATACGGAGTGGCATGAGGTATATTATACGTATCATATAGAGCGTCCACTTCCTTGCCTGTGAGAATAGACTGAATCGTGGCGACATCCTGGGGTGCAATTTAAGAAGCCATGGAGACAAGAGAGGAAGAAGAGCGAACTAGGGTAGAGTAATTTAGAGAATGAAGAAGTGTAGAAACGATAAATAGTCAGAGTCTAAATAGCCAAAGCCTTGGCTCCGAAACAGCGTCATTCACAAGTACCAAAAAGGCGCATCTCCATAATAGCTGCGATACGTGCCCACACCGTACAATACTATGGCACATCAATCTCGATGCACCAAAAATGATGACTTGATGCTATACCTCCCTGTGCAACCTGCTAACCGCTGATGACTCTGATGTCTAAATCAATGAGTTTGTAGTGCAGTGCGGGTTGTGGTGCCTTGACACTTTGTTTTCCAAGATGGCAAATTGGCAGCGTATGACCCTGGTGAGCTCGAGACAAGTTTGGTTAACTTATATCCTAACCAAGAGTTTAGGATAAACTATCATCAATCGGATTGTCATAAGACCGAGTTATCAGTGGCCCAAATTATCAAATTATCAGAAGTCATACAACGATAAAAAAAAATAGCATTCAAGTGCTTCAAATATTCAAACCATGCCAGAATATTGGAGCCATACAATGAAGACAAAAATGCTCAGAAAATTTCATTCATTAATTCTTTTTACAAAGTATAAGTTTACAATAGTGAACGTATAATTCAAAAGGAAATAAATAACACATGGAGTAGCGATTCGACTAGAATAGTCCAACAGACCTTCGGGGTGGATGGAAGAGCAGAAAAGCCCTCCCGACAAAAGTAGAGTGTAGTTCTTTGAATTACTGCGCTTAATCTTAATTGGGAGGCAAACCAAAAAGAAAAAGAAGTATTCTGCCTCAAACCAGAGCCGGGATTAGGGTTGAAGAGGAGCAAAGTCGCTAAAATGGTTGGGAAGAAATAAACTTTGTCCAGCTAGAGACTAAGATCATCCTCTTTTGAACTACTGTAAGAAGAATTGCCGAACACCGGTTCAGAGAAGAGGAAACTGCTCCCCAAAACCCAAGACATCCCTTCAGTGACGAAGGTCTGATTTTGGGTTGAGCGTAAAAAGGAAAATTGAGGTAGATTCCCACATAAAATAGGATAACTAAGGCAAATTGTGGACGCATCCCCAGATACCAGCCTCAAACATTGGAGAAGAACTCCTTTGACTCCGACTAGTAGCTATGAAGGCTCCATGCTAACTCCGAACAGACCCATTCCTTAGCAGATGAGGGACGTTTTGTGATTCAAAGTATAGAGAGCCACTTTATTTATAACCGAGAAAGAAAATCAGCCAGCATTAAATCAAGAAGATTGCACATCCCAATACTTAGTAAAGAATCGAATCAAATTCTGCTAAACAAAAAAAAGAATTTGCAAAGCACCTGGGGAAGAAGCACGCGTGAGGATTTGCTGCCAGCATCTAATCATAAAAATGCCCAGAGTTAAAAATTCAAATCTCTTGGTATGGGGGGCTAGTGATGGGTATGACGACCCATGGTTCAAACCAAAGCTCAGTTTGTTGAAGGAAGAAAAACTCAATAAGCGGTGGCCCACCAAAAGACCCTCTAAGCCCAAGATCCAAAAGACATTGCAGTTGACCCAGGTTGCTCAACCCAAAATCATACATTAGGAAACAGGCAAATAGGGTTAACCAATAGGTTGCTCCTATGACTACAACTCCAACTTAGTAGTCGATAATCTTTACAACTCCGCAAACAGTTGTAAGCCTGTAGGAGATAGTTACCGGCATATTGCCCTCACGATCTCTGGGACACAAATTGTAGGCGACAGCTATTTGAGCATTATCCCTCATGATTGCAGAGCCTTGATGCCCTTGTAATTGCAGAGCCGTGATGCACAACAACGGCTAAACCAGCATCCTCTCTATAATACTACAAGAAAGGGGTTGATCAATTGATGAATGTCTACACAAAAGCAAAATTGTGAGTTTTAAAAGTTTCATAATAGACTTTGAGTGGACTTTGAAGTAGTAATTTATTCTTCTCATCTTGAATAATTTTTCTACATAAAAATTCTTGTATTGTTATTATGGTTATTTTTATTTTGATGAGTGGAATTCCAATATCTCAACAACTTTAACAAAAATGCCATTGAATTGAAGAAAGACAAATGGGCATTCCACCAAAGAAACCAAGAAAAAAAAATTGAACCAAATGGCGAACACTATGAGTCAATATGAGTGTCAATTATGGTCAGACCATATTTCATTATTAAGTATTTTAGATTAATTGAGAAGTCGCCTCGTTATTGTCCAAATTTTCTTCAACATACAGACATTTGTTATGCTTCTTCTAGACAAAGCAAATTGTAACTTGGAGGGCAAATATTGCCTTTTGATTGTTCTCATTCTTTCATTTCGTTTAATCGATATCCATTTGAATGCTATATCTCAATCCTCGTAAGGCCAAAACATTCAATACTACTATAAAAATATTTCAAATCTGTTGGGTAAAATTATATATGGATTAAGCTCTTATGGATTAAGTGAAAGCTTAATCAATAAAACAATTTTGTATTATAACATACATTCTCTTGTATAATTTCTACCGTATTGCAATCATAAATTTGATAAATGTAAAAACAAATTAATATCAACATGAATTTACGTCACAATTCATTTTCCTGAACAATTGGAAAATGACCATCTTGTGAAAGAAATTTTGGCACCATGCATTCACTTGAGAGAAATCGATAAAATGATTAAAAATCAATATCTGTGAAGCCAGCTGTTAAATGGTTTTCGTCTCCCCGGTAGTTTGCATATTGACATAAGCAGCTATCAGACTATTGGTTACATAAAATTAACTTAGCAAGCTTGCCCTTTTCTTGCAATTCATCATGGGATATTGAAGTTTTGAAGGCTAAGATCAATATAAAAGCACAAGTTTAACTCGGTAATTAAGACTTGGCAAAGGATTATGGAACAGAACCAATGGGTCTATATCTCTCCTGAATAAATAACCCTAATTTTTCTCTCCGCCTTAGCCGTTAATTTTAAAAAATAGATTATTTCTAATCATTTTAAAAT
>JAODPA010005206.1:0-13943 GCA_025585075.1 Nepenthes mirabilis | reverse complement strand
AATTAAATCATACTATTTATTTAAAAATTGAGGGTTTCCTTCTCCGTATCCGGTTAGGTGGGATTAGTTTCCGTAATTCCATTAAAATAAAACAGAAAGATGCAAGAGGCAGGTATCTCTCTGAATGCATACTCCAGTCACGTGATCCTGACTGCGGTTTTCCCGCTCATGGCCTTTTCAAATTTACACCGGCGGTCACCAACCCCAATCCAGTATCCACCGTCCCCGACCGCGAAGATCGATCACAAACCCGTTCTCACCTTCTACAGAAACTGCAGTAACCCCACTTTTTTCATCCGTAAATCCTCCATTATTCACACTTCGCTCACTCATAACACTGGTAGAGGGAGGGAGGGAGAGGGAGAGAGTGAGGATGGACATAGATCTCTCGGAGATCGAAATCGCCGGCGAAGACGTCTCTCTCGTACAACAAGTTTCGGTTCCGGTTGATCATCCCAGCAATTTCGCGTGTTCACCTCTCCACATTCGCATATCTGAGAGCTCTCAAAATTTTGATCGATCTTCCCAAATCGGTTAGGGTTTCTTTTTCACTTCATTTATTAGTTATCATGTTTTTCCTCACCTCTTCTTGAAGTTCAGACACTGTTATCTGCGACTATTAAATAACCTCTGCTATCGGTCTTGCTGAGATAATTAGTACTTGAAGTTGGACCGATCTTGATTTCTTTGATGCTGTTTGTTTGTCAAGTGATTTTTTAAGAGGTAAGTAGGGTCTCTGAAATATAAGGCAAGTTGTACATCTGACCATCTCCGTACACCATGGAACCATTTGGTTTATTATATCAGTGCTTTGACAGAGCTTGTCTCCGGAGAGCATGTTCGATAGGGATTTCTTTTGGACCGCAATTCACATTCTTACATTACAGTTTTTCCCTACTGGTTCACTGCGCTAGCGTTGGCATCATTTTTCTTTTCCTATTTAAAGCTTAATACGAATGGATGCTATGGGTGAATTTAAAAGAGAGGTAGCAAATTGTCATGCCTTGTTCCGTAGCAGCCTTTTAGCTAATTCAATCTAAGTAGTTTCCATGAATCAGCTTGGAATAAACAATGATACATATGCGGTTTCACAGGTGCATTGCTGCTGATTGAACACCCAAGTCGTTTCCTTTTTAGGGTCATCAATCAGTGGTTGCTCTTTGGCATCGGACTTTATCAGCTTAGAGTAGCTTAGTTGCTCTAGAACCGTTCATCTTTGCATTGAATCAATGGCTTTTAACCAGGCTCCAGGAAGCTAAACAGTGTAGTTTTATCTTTGGGTGCTTTTCATTTGAAATTGTATCCTACCAGCTACCTTTCATCTAAATTGATTCCTTTAGGTGATTATGAAATCTCCACTACTACGTCATTTGGATTTCACTACTACGTCATTTGGCTTTCTCATGCACAAAGAGGATTTATCACTCCGAAATGGGTAATAGTAACCCCAAAAATGGTTAAATACAACCATCTTTAAGAATATTATAAGACAAATTAAACTAATAAGGTAAAGCAGTAACTGAACAAGATTATCTAGTCACCTATAATTAAACTATGTTGGTATATATGTAGTTAACGTGGTTTATACTAATGTTGCAAAATTTCCTGAGAACAATATACTTGTGAGAATATAAAACATTGTAAGATCAATTAATGGTTATCCGTTGCTACTAAGAAATATTGTTAGATTTTAGATTATTCTTAACAAGATCTTTTAGTTTTCACTAAATATATCTAGACTAAACAATTCAATTGGAACCTCAATGTTTTTTTTCATAATGTCTTTATTGTATCTTTTATGTTTGTGGAATTTGTTTCTAAATTGCCTTTTTGACAAACAATTCAAGCATAGTTTGTTGAGGATAATAAAAACTAAGTTTATAGGTAAGGAGACCACTAAGGGTGGGTTTTGAAGATTCATATGTTATCTTTACTTAGTTCATAGTCTCACTGCAGCGATGGTTAACGACAAAATGCACATTGAGGAAGCCAGTTGTTTATCACCACATAGCAAGAAGGAAAATCTTAAGGTGAGCAAAAACAAGTTAGGCACCACTAATGTTAGTATGGAAACACAAAAGATGAAGAGAAGCAGAAAGCATGAAGGGTACAATTTGAGAAAAAGCCTAGCATGGAATAAAGCTTTTCTCACCGAAGAAGGTATTTTGTAGATTGATTAAGAGTCTTTTGATTATTGGAATTTCTTCATCATAAATTTTAATGAATAAACATAAAGAGAGATCATCATGCAGGTGTTTTGAATTCTTTGGAATTATCAATGATTAGTGGTATTCTAAGTATGCCTAAAGGAGAGGAGTTGTCTACTATCCACGAAGATGGGAGAGAACCGCTGTCCAGTAATTCCGGTAGCATGGGTGTTTTAACAGATCAGCAATCACTTGAAGAAAAGTTATTCAAACAATTTCCTTCTCGTAAACTTAATGAAGATAAAAAGATTGGATGTTCTTTGTTCCATAAGGAGGCTTCATTATCTGGAGATCATCTAATATCAGTTTCCACGGTTTGTCTTTAAGTTTTGAACTGTATTCTTCTGGATTCCTTCTTTTGCAAATACAATATTATATACTGTGCTATTTTTTTTTTTTCATGCATTCCAGCCCCAGAGGATTCTCTCACAACATGATCTTAAAAAGAGCCTATCTAATGGAGGAGGTTGCTTAAGCCGGCTTACTCCTGTTTCATATCCTTTTACTGCTTATAAGATCCACAAGCATCATGTGTTGTATTCTTTTTGTTAATTGGATTTGTGTAAATGGAAATCCTTAATTCCTTTGCTACACACAAGAGGCTTTTGAATGCAAATACCACGAAAGCTTCAACAAGAAACTCAAAAATTCCCAAAATGCCTACTTCAAAGCAGGATTCAGGTTTACTTCATTTGGCTGGTAGGATTATGACACCACATGCAGATCACTTGAAGTATCCCAGGATTGCTCCACCAGGTTATTTTTGTCCTGAAAGATTTTCAATGCTGCATTTCCATCTGCATTGGGTAGAATGATGCTTTCAATTTATAATTTCCATCTTTTTGTAATTTCCTCTTTTCTCTAGTTTTTCAAATCTTTCACTAAGGAACTATCTTTTTCTTTGGATATATTTGTCTTCTTTCTATACCATCTTACATGTCTCCCACTCAGCAGCAAGTGTCCAGAAGAGGATAGGCTTGAAAGGATACTCAAAGAACAAGAGTTCTAATATCACAAAAACTCATTCTGAACTCATTTCTAAATCCACCAAACCTTTTACTGAAGAAGCTAAAAGGAATGTGGTGAGTATATTTATTGTCCCTTGCTGATGGCTTGGATGAGTTCATTCAATTAACTGTACGTGGCTTGAAATTCATGTTCTGCACATCTATATGATTCACCCCATTTTATTCTTTTCCTATTTCAGGCTACTTCAAGTGGGGGATTATCTTCACTTGCCAATTGCCGAGCTCCCTGTTTACAGAATGGTAATCCTTCAGATGTCATTCCAGATAAAGTACTTCTAGCATGTAAGATAAATGCAACCAAAGCCCTTGCTGGGACATGCAAAGTTGCAGCCTCATCCTACCAAAATTCTGTTGCTGGTGGTAGTGCACAACTTGTTGAAGCAGCAAAACCCTCAGGATTACGGATGCCTTCACCGTCGCTGAGGTTCTTTGGCGAGGTAGGAGTTTCCAATTAAGTTCTGTTAACCGTTGGTTGGTAATTGCACAAATATATTGCTGGTTGAATTACGTTATTGCACTGTTTAGCTACATGTCACCAACATTTATGGCTTGCAGCCAAAAGCACCTGTTTCAAGCAGCTTGTTACAAAGGAATATTCAGTCGTCCAACCTTCCTAAATCTGGCATCCCAACATCTTGCACTTCCCAAGCTTTAGGCCATGCTCATAACTTAATGCCACCAAAGGCATCTGGGGGATTAACCAGAGGAATCGATCAATGTTCCACCAGGAACACAAGAGTTGCCCCGCAATCAATGAAGAAATTCTCTGTTTCATCTACTGTTGATAGTCAGTTTCGAGAAAAGCCCATCATGTATGAGAATGGTGAGGAGGTGGTGGAAAAAAAGGTGCTATCCTATTCCCAGAGGCCAGAGCAAATAAATAATCAGTGGCAGTTGAATCACGCTCATAATGATGTTGACAAGGAAAATCTTGGAAGTCGGCAGATCTCTCTCAAGGATGAACAGATGCATGGCAAGGACAATGCAATAGCTTTGTCCTCCTCAGAGTCAAAGGAAGAGAACTATAAACCCTCAGAAACTTATCCAAAAGCTAGAGATGCTGAAGAGAATATGCAGGAGAGTTCCAATCTACAATATGAGGCTTGCCCTTCAGCACAACTCAAATGTGTTTCTGAAGCAAACAAAGCTGCAGAGTACCAACATATTGAGGATGGACAGTCTGAACCATCAGTTATAATTATGAACAAATTAGTACTCTCTCATGTAGATTCCAAGGGAGAGAAATGCAAACCCTCCATTGTATTTTCAGAAAGTAGAAATGATGGTGGAAATATGCTAGAGTGTTCTCATGTGCTGCATGAAACTCGTCTTGCAGTACAACTTCAAGGTGTTTCTGAAGGATATAAAGTCGCTGAGGACCAACACTTTGAGAGTGGACAGACTGATTCATCAGTTATTGGCACTGATATGAAGTTGGGGTCTATTGCTGAAAATGCTGTCAGCCATGCTGACCAATGCACTCCAGTCGCGCATAGTGGCCAATTGAGCAGTGATTTTGATGCCAACAGATCTCCAATTGGACAGTGCATCCCCGAATTCAATCAGAATGTCCGAGAAACTTGGCAGACTTTTGACGGAAACTTACCTGAGGATAGTCAGCCTTTAAAATTGAATGAAAGCAACTCCGCTATCCATATCTCCATTGAGAGAAAATCAGGGGAAGACTCTTTCCGTTTGTACACACCCAAATTTGTGGGGCAAGCAGATGGAATGGCAGCTAGCAGGAAATTGGTTGGGGGAAATATGGGCAATTCTGTTAAAAATCTATCATTGATTAGCGGTGTCTCCGATTGTAACATTGTGGGAGAGCATAGCCAATGTAAAGGAGCCGAGGTCCTGCATTTTTATGATGAAAATGGCTGCTTGCTAATTCATGAAGAGTTGGCAATGAAAAATCATGAAGTTATTAAACAGATTCGGGATCCTGTTATTCCAAGCGATGGGAATAATCTATTGCCGACAAATTATGCTGTCTTGTTTGAGGAAAAAGAATATCATGGAAAGTCTGATAAGGATCAGATGGGAAATGTTTCAAAGATACTCTGTGAAGTTATGACATTTGAAGGGAGTGAATTGGTGGGAAATTCCTCTGCTATGCCCCAATTTAATGACGTTGATCTCACATCTACTGAATATCACATTAAAGACATTCAAGCCAAGTCCTCTTATGAAAATGGAATAAATGAAAGCTGCGACTTTAATCTTAACCCTTCAACAGCTCATGGTCACTGCTTAGAAGTTGCAGACAGGTTACATCAGCAGCAAGGACAGCCAGAGTTGCAAAATGCATCACTTGTGGCGGATGAAGTTGCTCAATGTGGTTATGGATCGGTTTCAAATTATGACATACTAATTAAGGAAAATTCTTTTCTTAAAAGAATTCATAAAGGCAATGTTCTTGAACCTTATGTTAACACAGATAAAGTCCATGTGCCCCGAACAGTGAGGGAAGTATCATCGGATCGTATGGAGATTGAGATGCCACAATCCACCGTTGGCAAAGAGTTGAGTGGTCAAACTACTCTGGATTTTCAATTATCTGTGAGGACAAGCAGCGATCAAATTGCAAGTTCCAGTAGTAATTGCAATATTGAGATGCCTTCTTCACCAGATGAAAAGCAGGGATTATCTCTTAGAAGAGCATCGATCGATGGAAGTGTTGGACACTGTATGGGAGTTGGCAGCACAACTTCCCATTGTGACTTGGAAGCAAAAATTGTATTGCAAACTGGAATACATTGTATGAGAGAAAACACAACTTCCCAACATACTAGTATTCCAGATGAAGAAAGCAAATGCGACTTGGAAGGCATATGTTGCATAGAATACGAAAATGGAAAGAGGACAGGGTAAGTTTTTATTCTGTTCTAAATTTACGTCCCTTTGCTAAGTAGATGCAGTTTGTCGGGGATATACCCTTTAGTCAGCAACCATGGATGTGGAATCCTGTTGGTCTGAGAGCTTTCTTTCTGACTCTTTACAAAGAAATGCTCCCAAATCCACGATGTTTTGAAGCTAGGTCTAATTCCAGGAATTTGGATTTTAACACGAGATTTTTAAATTTGTACAAGTATAACCTGATGATTCTTCACGGCAGGAAGTCGTATGAGGATGCTAAGAATCAGGAGGGCGTTGTAATAAAAGTGCCACCCAATGCTGTTCCTTTCTCAGATGAGTGGTTAGCTGCTATTGAAGCAGCTGGAGAGGTAATTAATTTTTACTGAAAATAAACATGAAATTGGAGGTGTTAATAGTCACTTGAGTGTTATGGTCCTGGCGTATGCATTCAGGTTCCATGACTCAAGTGAACAACTATTCGTTCCCTTTTTTAGGTTCTTTCTGGGTGCAGTGTGTTGTAAATTGTGATTGAGTATGTGTACTTTAAAATAGGAACTGTAGAGTTTTCTCATATTACCAATACAATACTTTAGAATATTAGAATTATAAAATAGATTCAATATATATTATATATTTTCATAATGTCAAGTTTTCAGGATGAAATTTTCACCGTAATGAGTATGGCAGAGGTAAAGAAAGGGACCCTAATAGGACTCTGGGCTCATTGGTTTTAGGGAAGAATGTATTGAGTCATATATCATTAGCTGAAGTTCGATAGTGTGTTCCTCTGTGGCAGGAAATTTTAACCTTGAAGACTGGTCCTGTGCAGAACTCACCTCCTGACAGGTCCTTACATGAGCCAGGTCCATGGTCTCCGGTAAGATTTTCCTCCGACACTGAAGTTTTTTTGTGCATTGGAAATCAAACAAAATCAAGACAATGTATTTAACAGCTGTGTCTAGGCAGGCACTGCTTTTTTCTGCCAAACCCCATCTCTCATTCTATAAATCCATGTAAACAGTGTTATATTTTCATGTTTCCTTTCGATTCGATCTAGTCAAATCTAAAGAAAATGAATGCTAGAGCACCCAGCAGAATGCCACTTTGGAAGGACGCAAACCGGGCCCTATAATAAAGGTGTGCATAGGCTTCCCAGTGAGCAAGCCTTGGTCAGGAATGTGGTGGATTAGTACTTCCACGAGCAAATGGTGCCAGATTTTGACTGATTTGGAGTTGATGTTTAGAGATTCTAGTAATCAATCAACAATGCATGTTTCATAGAATCCTAGGGTACCCAATTCCACATCCAATTTATATAAAGAAACAAATTTTCGAAAGAAATCATCATCTTTAGTAATTTTTCTCCTACTTTCCGTTGATGAATGTTTTTGTTTAGCAACTTCTAGTAGAAATGGAGTGACTTCTGTAAGTAGCTTCACTAAGCAATTAGAAAAAAGTGTTCACCCATTCATCAACACTCATTCTCCCGGATTCTCCTTTGTTCTCTAGAAATGAACACCTATGAATTCTGAATGCATGTGTGATTTGAACGATAATCATGATTGATGCTTCTCTGGTAACAAGAAAAGTAGAGCTGATTTTCATAATTTTTCTTGCAACTTTCAGGTGAAGCGGAAAAGAAATCAAGCTGTTGGACCTTTTGATTGCACCAAGTTCACTACCACTCAACTTTGAGATTCTAAATAGAGTTCTCTATTCTTGGTAATTCAACTTTTGCTTAATAATATTCTCAGTGACTATAATATAATCACATAATGTAGATCGCGTCTCAATGATTTATGGCATCCATAATTGTTCAGAATCGTATGCAAAATTCTCTTTGGTTCCATTTTTAAGCAACCCACACTCTTTTTATTTTATTTTATTTTTTTCTTTTTTCCTTGTGTGTGTGCGTGTGTTTGGTGATGTTAACCAACAGTTATGTTAATTTGTCAATAAAGCAATGGCAGAAGCACAAGTTACATTATTAGGTAAATCAGAAAATCCAGAGAGCCTCTATGATTAAGCCACCAACTCAGCCGCTCTGCAAGCAGAAAGATGAATCCAGTGGAATTTACATCAAATTTTCTTTTTCTTTGGTGATGCCTCCTAAAATTAAGGCAACTCTCCCACGGAAAATTAAAAAACCGTGAGATTATCTTGACCCATTTTTGCATTAGACCACCGCTTAACATCCATAGACAAGGAAACAATAGTTGTTCGGAAGAGGGATAGAATTTATCAGCTTTCGTTAAGATGATTTTTGTTTCCTGCCAAAAGAGCGGCAAAGGAGGCCTGCTATGTGTCAATTGCTGATCCGTTCAAAATACAAAATGGAAATTTGGGATTTTTGTTGGCAAGACAAAGTATTACAATAAAACATAAAATCAACGATTGAAAATTTTATGAAGTACATCTGCTTGAAAAGTATGTACACAATATGTTCTAGGTAAATGTTTAATACTCCTTGCAAATTGGTCATGGCCTAAGAACGAGAAACCGAAGTTATTGTGATAGAAACTTTCACAAGTCACAACATGTAACAATAGAAAATTCCACCTGGAAATGCTGTAGATTATTTTAAGCTCGCCAAGATGTTTTGTGAGTGGTACTTAGTGCTCTTAATTTTACATATCTCTTGATTCAAGGAATAAAACAATCGAGCGATTAAGAGATTCTGTCCTCTTGTTTATGCATACTCTGGGTTCAGGGTTAAAGCCTCCTGGTAAATCATTTCCTTTATCTCCTCTTCCCCCAATTCTTGTTGCTCAAAATCAAAGGAGAATGGATCCAGGCAGATAGGTTCATCAGCTATGTCGTGTAATCTTGCGAGAAAAGGGTGTGAAAGAGCTTCTTCAACTGTATAAAAAGATGAAAGGGTTCACGTTAACTTGCTGCATAAAGGGAAAAAAAAGGTGCTATGTATATACCAAGGTTATCATAAGGAAAAATTTGACTTCCGATGTGCAATGCTTTTAAGCCTATTGTTATAACTATTTATTTGCAGTATTTGGAAAGACAATTACTTGTTACTCAATCATGTTCAGATTCCTCGACGTATGGTTTTACAGATGATAGTGCCATCAATGAAGCGCTTTTGAGGGAGATTATAAATGATGTTAGCCTTTAAGATTATTAAACCAGAAAGTGAGATGGGAAACTCACCAGTAATTCTTTTGGTGGGATCGAATGTCAACATTCTCTCAGCAAGGTCAATTCCCAGCGGATGAACGTGCGGAAACACTGTTACTAATGACTGGCGAGGATTTGGGGGGAGTTGCTGAATAAATCTTCTTGCATCATCATTACGAAGAAAGCCAAGATCGGATTCAGCTGGCGTCCCGAGAAGCTGGAATGGTCAGAACATGTGAAATGTTAGCCAATTACACCGGAAGCTGTGACATACAAACTGCAAATAGTGTAGCCTAGCAAACAACTAGAGATGCCATTTGCAATTATCAATTGTGGCGTTTCCCTTTATAGATCCAACTGAAGGGAGGAATATGCCAATTTGGATTTATTGTCCAAATATCTTTTCAGAAGAGCTATACTATCGGCAAAAACATCAGGAAAAGAATTTTCCAAGATCAATGCGAATGTTAAAATTTTCAGCAGCCTGATCTAGAATGTCGAACCTTACCTCTGTCAATAAGCGCATTTGGTTCACATGGTCTCTGCCAGGGAACAGGGGCCTTCTGTTCATGAGCTCCATGAAGATGCAACCCACAGACCAGACATCTATCGCAGCTGTGTAGTCTGAAGAGTTCAACAAAAGCTCGGGAGCCCGGTACCATCTAGTCACAACATATTCGGTCATGTGTTCATTCTCTATAGTTGGCCGTGCGAGACCAAAATCGCAGATCTTCAAATCGCAATTGGCGTTTAGCAAGAGGTTGCTGGGCTTCAAATCTCTATGAATCACATTTGCAGAATGAATATATTTAAGCCCGCGAAGTATCTGGTAAAGAAAGTACTGCGAGTACGCCGATTATGAGAAGTGTCAGTTTATGAATAACCGAGTCCAGAAGAAAAGTAGGCTGTCAGCCTGTCAAGTTATTTAATAATGCCTACATAGGAATACCTGACAGTGCTCCTCTGATAAACTCTGGTTGGATCGAATAATCTGGTGAAGGTCGGTGTCCATGAGCTCCGATGCAATGTAGACATCAGTGAATTCTCTCCGCAGAGGTGGAGGTAATACGTCTCTTAAGCCTATGATCTGTTTCAAATGCAGAAGGTGCAGGATTAGAAACAAGGGATGAAACGGCGGATCCTCCGAAAGGTTTTAGCCAAATCATTTATTTGGTTATCTTTGAGCAACAAGACTTAAAAAACGTTTGCTTTCCTGATCATTTTCAGGGTTCATTCACACAGAAAATACTGGACAACAAAAAGGCGAAAACCCTATAACATTAGCATGTGAGCTCAAAAGACCTAGAGGAAACTCACTTCCTTCATCTAGAACTAGTAGGTCTTTTGTGTTAGATTGGTTAAGATTCTTTTCTACCGCTAATTAATCTACTCGTATGAGAAGTACGGATTACGTTCGACCGTCAAGAAATAATATTTGTGGGGATTCAAAGCTTCTCCTATCTTCTGTTCCTCCCTCCTCTCACTCCACCTCATTTACTTCTCAAATTCCATCTACCTTGTTCCATTCAATTACAATTTCACATAGGTATGAGCTCAAAAATCATTTCATAGCTGATTATTTGATTCTGCTTAGAAAAGGATGAAAACTGGAAAGAAGAAGAGGCACCAGCGGCAGCCAGGAAACAGAACGAAGAATTGCATAAAGCTGAAGTGTATCACCCAATCCTTATATATCTNTATCTGATTATATATAATATAATATAATATTATATGATATTATAGTAAAAGTGAAAAAAAAGATGATTAATAAAATATTTATTACAACGATAAGAACAATATATCTAGGATCGTAGAGAATAGGATATGATATAAAACGATCAATAAAAGTAAATTTTTTTTCACATTTTTCTCTTTTTTTTGTTTTTTGTACCGTGTCATGCCTAACAATTTCAAGAACTGTAATGAAATATCTTAAAATTGAGTTAGGGTGATTTTATATTAAGAATGGCACATGAATGCCTATTAATGGCATATCCGGTGCAAGCCTAATATATAAACAGCATGTGAGTTCTTTATAAACGCTAAACACTTTAGATAAAATACATATATGTCATTTTTATGCACATATTAAGCACTTCTATTCTGAATAAAATAAATATATGGGTTTCTCAAATGCGTATTGGATGCCTTTACTCTGGATAAATGTACATGCTCATCTCAAACATCTATTAAACACCACACAATAATTTTATCAAATCAAACAAGAACTTATGCGGCATCATAGGTGCAACTAGATAATATGCCAAATTGATGCGGAATTTACATAAAAAAAGTGTCTCAAAAATATCTATATATATATATATATATCAGAAAGAACTTACACCATCATATTAATTTTAAGGCTTTCTGCCATCTCGAATCAAGGCAAACAAAAGGACAAATATAATGAAGAGAGACGGAGAACACAATTACAAATTTTATCAAAAATAAATCCAAAACCGAAAGTCAAATGACATACATTTTCGTGGTCAAAATGCCGGAGAAGCTTAATTTCGCGAAGCGTACGCTTCGCATCCATGTAATTGTCAAACGCATTCGCTATCTTCTTCATCGCAACCATCTCGCCTGTGTCCGCATTCAATACCGAACTACAAAAGGAAAAGAGAGACCATAAAAACCCAATTTCAATCAAAAGAATAAAATCGACCAATTCAAGCAAAAATCGTGCCAAATTCAGTAGAAAAGCATCGAAAAAACGTCCAATTACCAAACAATTCCATACGCTCCGCGACCGATCGGCATGATCGGCGGCCGATACTTTGTCGTAACTTCGAATAAGTTGCCGAAGATATCATACTGGATGAACTGCCCTCCATGTGTCGAAACCGCTGGAAAATCAGGATATTGACCTCCGGTAGTTGGAATCTGTTGCTGTGCCGCTGCAGCAGCCATCGATAAAAATAAATTTCTCCTTGTCTCGAGTTTCGACTTCCGCTTAGAAGGAAAAGTCGTCTGCGTCTTGAGGGTTGGGAGGAGATGGAGCTGTGTTTTATATCGTTGAAGAAGACTGCCAGTACGCCACCGGAGCTCTGCGTAGAAGATGCCAGGAAACGAGGGAGAACGCGCGAGGCAACTTTAGGATTAGATCGAAGGGCTGATGTTTCGGCCGCCTCTGATCGACGGTTGATATTGACTCAATTATTTTCCAGGGTCACGTCATTCAACTGCTTTAGCTACTCTTGTTTTACGGGTTCTTCTCATTTGCGTTCAAGTCAACTGGGAAGACGCGGATGATATGACCATTGACCAGTTATTATTATTATTATTATTTTGGACTGCTTTATATCCAGACACGCAGGCCGAAATTGTTTAGATTTTTCCATTAATGCAACATTTAAATATTAATTAAATTATGTATATGTTAATATTTCAATTAATAATATACGTTACTTTTTTGTGGTTCATAGATATTATTATTTTAAAATAATCACTTCAAAAAAACACCATAGTTTCCACCAAGTGCACCATGGTAAAAAATATATATTTTTTGATATGTCATGTGATTCAAATTATAATATAAATTAAAGAGCTAAAATTTATCCGTCAGGCCTAAAATGAGTCAAATCTTTATACGATCTTAATCTGAATCCTATGTAACATAAAATGCGATCAAATAATTAGTAAAAGTTTCTACCCGATATATTTTACGACGCTCAAATCAGTATTTTTTTAAAAAAAAAAAGAAATATAAGAGGATGTAAGTTTAAATGTTCGTATAAAATAATTTTTATTTGGGTTTATGTTTTTCTAAAAGCATTTTAGTGAGTGAGTATATGTTTGTGCGCTTTGAACGTCTTTAAATTGCCTTTAGTTTTGTTTGAATGTTCACCATTTTTCCTGATGAAAATGAATGATTTGTATAAAAGTTAGGAGTTCCAGGAAACTGCCTGATAGATAGAATTTTGCACAGTTGGCAATTTTAACCGGTGTCCGAGGCTGTTAATTGAAGATAAGAGAGGGAAACCATTTCGACCGTTGGCGTTGATTCCGTCTTTATTTAAAAAATAAACTGCTCGGATAAAGCCGTCAGGTGCTTCTACCAATTTTGACTGTATGAGCCAATTAGGCCTCCATACTTTATATGCCGAATCCGTGGGCAAAATCTTTCTCTTGGATCATCGGTAACAAGACCCATTATTCTTAATACGCTATAAATAAATAACTTCGTATCCGCATTTATAAGTTATTATTCTTATTCAATAATAAGTATAAAAAATGATTATTTATAATGAATAAGCAGACATATCCAACTAAATATGTGTTAGATAGTTAAGAAATTTTCTATGGCACAAGTATTCGAGAATAATAATGATTAGTTTGTGCTATAAAATACCTTTTATTTTTTAATTCACACTAAAAGGGTAAAATCGGCTCCTCAGCGTTGTAAACTTTGTAATAGTATTTTGCAAATTATACATTTATCCAATTCATAATGAAAAGATAAACAAGGTGTTATTGAGATATAGGAAATTGTGTAGAACATATATTAAAGTTATCAAATTGACCATATCGGTTTGGCACAGTCTATTTCTTTAGCCCATCCACAGGAAATCGTGACCTTTTGGTAAAATACAGGAGTTATATGTCCTAATCCCATATATATAACGTAACTTGCGCTGTGTTGAACGGCCATACATATGGGCCATGTTGTGGCACGAGTTAGTCGTGTTACGGGCTAATATAACATAACCCATAT
>JAODPA010005195.1:0-13943 GCA_025585075.1 Nepenthes mirabilis | reverse complement strand
AATATTAATTTTTATCCCGTGGAATCTCAATCTAACAAGTGTCTGTTCTATCTTTTATGGGTGCGTTGCAAAATAATTGGCTGTAAAATTTAAATTTTAATTTTGCTTTTGGCTTTTGAAAAAAATTTTAAAATTAATTCTAATCTTGCTTCACTATGTAGGTGGTTATGACTGTAATAGAATTAGAATTGACAGAAACGAGAGTTGAAATTTTAACATTAACCCCATATTTAGTTGGTGAGAATAGAATTCTTATTCCCACTTTATTCATTCAGGAATATTTACTCCACTAGTTAATTACATTTTTGTTACGTCCGGGGTTTCTGATTGTTGTATGGATTAATGAGCCTTCCAATCTTCTGCTGCGGGTCGATCTGGATTGGGTCCGGTCTCTATTGTTGATAACTTGAAACCTGCACAATACAAATTACAAATAAGAAGTCGGAGGTCAATGGAGGACTATCTTCCGTTGACACTCCGACGCTCAAGTCAGAAATATTCTGCAATAAATAGAGGAATGTACGTTTTAAAGGTAAATATGGTGGGAGTGTAAAGATGCAGCGATGATAGGAGTGTGAGAGGGATGTATTGGGAGGCTTGAGCTCCATGAATGCGCCCGACGAAGGGTGGCTTAGAGATGCACCCGATAGAGCGGTGACTTAGTGGTGCGCTCGCGGAGGGTTGCTTAAGTACCACCCGCGGAAGGCGGTTTAGAGGTGCGCCTGTAAATGGCGGCTTAGAGGTGCGCCCGGCAGAGCGGCGGCTTAGTGGTGCAACCGTGGAGGGCGGCTTAGAGGTGCGTCCAACAGAGATACGGCTTAGAGGTGCGTCTGCGGAGGGCGATTTAGAAGTACGCTCGGCAGAGGGGCGGCTTAAAGGTGCGCCTGGTAGAGGGATGGTTTAAAGGTGCGCCTGGTAGAGAGGTGGCTTAAACTTGCGCCCGCAGATGGGGGCTTAGATTTGCACATGGCAGAGGGGCGGCTTAGAGAGAAGGATTAAGTTGTACTTGTGAGTCAACGTTTTAGTTACCTAAGCGGAGGGCTGACTCTTGGACAGTAAGATCTTGACTCCGGGATGGAGGGATGGTGGTTCTTGGATGGAGGGCTCGTTGCTCTAGGTTGGAGGGCTCCTGTCTCCGGGATGTAGGACTTCTAGGACGCGGGGCTCCTATCTTTGGGACGGAGATCTCATGGCTCCTGGATGGATGGCTCCTAGGACGGAGGATTCCTATCTCCGGGGTGGAGGGCTAAGGGCCTCCGGAAGGAAGGAAGGCTTAGAGCCTCCTAGCGGCAGAGTGTTGATGGCCTCTGGACTAGAGGAGAGTTGAAAGCCTCCTGGTTGCGGAAGGCCGATAGTCTCCTGGCAGCGTAGGGCTGATGGCCTCCGCACTGGAGGAGGGTTGAGAGCCTCCTGGTGGCAGAAGGCCGATGGCTTTTGAACTGGAGGAGGGTTGAGAGCCTCCTGGCGGCGGAGGGCCGATGACCTCTTGATTGGAGGAAGGCTGAGAGCCTCCGGAAGGAAGGAGGGCTGAGAGCTCCCTGACGGCAGAAGGCTAATGGCCTCCGGGCTGAGAGCTCCCTAGCGGCGGAAGGCCGCTGGCCTCCGGACGAGCGGAGGGATGGGAGCCTCCTGGCAGAATGTCGCTAGCCTTGAGAGTCTCCTGGCGGGAAGAGGATTGGTGACATCCTGACCGCCATTCCGCTCTCGTTGGAGATTGGCTAATAACGGCTACACCCTTCTTCGAGCCATCCGGAGCCTCATGAAACTTTTTTAGCTTCTCCAACTTGTCTTTCAAAGTTTAAGGGTGCTTTCTTTTATAGTGGGATTTACAAATGTACTGTTACTCCAAAAATAATGTGGGACTTTTACTTTAAAAGTATTTTATTGAATTGTGGGCTTACTGTAGGGCTTGGCTCATTGGGCCCTGGTTACTGGACCCATCACTAGCCTCCCATGCCGGTGGACCGAATCTTTGGCCTCCGGTATGTTTATGATGGGACGAGACTGGTCATGTTGTATCCTCAAGTTTGACCTGAATTCATTGACCCAAAGTTTGACTCTGGAGAGTGGAAGGAATAAGATTGATCATTGACCAGCTTGGTTGACCACATCACTTGATCCGGAGAGCGGAACAAAGCCGAAAATATGGTTGTCTGATTTTGTTGACCAATGTGCTCGAATCCGAAGAGCAGTGCAGAGTCAAAAAGGCTGTTTGACCGGATTTGGTTACCAAAATGCTCGAATCCAGATGGCGGTATGGAGTCGAAGATCTATGTTGATCGGTTTCGCTGACAAGAGCGCTTGAATCCGGAGAGTAGAGTGGAAACGCACATGGCGGTTAACCGGCTCTGTTGACCGGTGAAGTGCTCGAATCCGGAGAGTAGTTTGAAGCCGAAAATTTTTGTTGACCGAATTCGTTGATCGGCGAAGTGCTTGAATCCGGAGAGCAGTTTAGAGCCGAAAATCTTTATTGACCGGATCCGTTGATCGGCGAAGTGCTCGAATTCATAGAGCATTTCAGAGCCAAAAATTTTTATTGACCGGATCCGTTGACCGCGAAGTGCTCGAATCCAGAGAGCAGCGTGGTGACAAAAATCTTTGTTAATCGGAACCATTGACCGGCGAAGTGCTCGAATTCAGAGAGCAGTTCAAAGCCGAAAATCTTTGTTGACTGGATCCGTTAACTGGTGAAGTGCTCGAATCCGGAGAGCATTTCAGAGTTAAAAATCTTTGATGACCGGTGCCGACAGTGAGCCGTCCGAGTCTTAGGCAAGATCCAGGAACGCGCAAAGGGAAGATCTCAAACTCAAGATCGGATCTCATCACTGTAAAGACGCGCTTCGAGAGGTTTTGAGGCAACTTGCCTTAAGATAGGTGATCGTTCGAGCTGTGGCAATAGGATGCACCTAGCATTCCCTGGGAGGGTTCTTCTCGTCGTACATTACTGTTGGCGAGTTAGCCAATGGGATTGGGAGTGAGGATCCCCTCCAGAAAGCTCAGTTACTAGAATTAGGGATCCTTTGGCTCTCGGGTCGAGCAAATGGGCCACTATTTTGACCACGGCTAAGTCTCGGATTTTGATCTCAGTGACTCTCTCTTCGAGGATGACACTTTGCTTCTTAATGGAGCGCCAGGGCTGCTGGCGATGATTTGTGCTAGATTTTGATCATTCCCGTGAAGGAAAGTCGTGGCCCTGAGGAGACGCGGTTTTCGTCAAAGCCTTCTGGCCTTGGATGAACACGTTTGGTTGGTTGCACTCGCTCCTGCCAAGAGAAGGTCGTGGCGCTGAGAAGATGAGGTTGCCGGCTAAGCTTTGAAGTTATCGTTACCGGGCTTTTGCTAGCCTAGGACGTCACCCGCATGTACTGTCAATGCTCAGTCCTATTTGAGGACGTTGTAGCTTTCATGCATCTGATCCTATTCCGCCGACCGTTGTTGACTGATGGTGCTCTCTCATTCGGGAAGAGGTCGTCGCACGTATGCTGAAAAGCCCCATAAGGTTTTGAGTTCGATTCCAGATGGGCTGCGCGGTGACAGGACCGAGGTTTAGTTCAACAGCCAATGGGCCGCCTGGATCACCAGGGTTTACTTCAACCGCTTACGGGCCACTTGGATGACCAAGGTTTAATTCAACATCTCATGGGCCGCCTGGATGACCAGGGTTTAATTACAACCACTTATGAGCTGCCTGGATGATTAGAATTTAGTTACGAATGGGTAAAAATTTGTCCAACTTAGGGACAGTCTAGGTCACATAATTTTATACAGTGTTATGTAATCACTCGTATGAGTAGATAATATTGCTATCCTAATAACGGAAACATGATTCAAGCAAGCAATATGATGTATGCACGACTTACCTAGACTCAGCATGGAATCGTCGTAGGTGTTTGTTGGCAAAAGACATGCTATGCCCTTGGAACCTACCTAAGGCTCCGATTGCATGGTCTGCGCGTATCGCTTCGGAGGGTCATCGGGGCGCTTGGTAGGTGCCTTGGCCTATGGCCCCTATGCTACGTGGGATTTGGTCCTTTGCCATGAATTGGTTGGGTAGCGTGCTGTTCTGTGCTAGGTAGCCTGTTGGCCAGTGGTTTGGGTCCCGTTGTTGGCGGATACTGTCGCAGGTGACCCGGACCAGTATAGTACTTGGCTGGATGATGTTTTCTGCGGTGCAATAGATGATGGGTTGAGCATGTCGAGCCCCCATTGTAAGTGTTGCCATAACTTTTATAGGGTTTGCTGTCATGCAACTGGTTACAGCAGGATTGGCCTACTGACTAGAGGATGTTTCATGGTGAAGATCAGGCCAGAGAAGATCTGGCAGCAAGAGCTCTGGCTAGCTAGGGAGATCTGGCGGCGAACAGTTACAGCAGGCCAAAGAAGATCTGAAAATGAATTCCAGCAGGGCAGAGAGATCTGGCAGCAAGGAGCTCTCACAGGCCAAAGAAAATTTGGCGGCGAGAGCTCTGGCAAGCCATAGAAGGTTTGGTGACGATAGCTCTGGCAGGCAAGAGAAGATCTAGTGGCGAGGAGCTACGGTAGGACCAAGAAGCTCTGGCGGCGAGGAGTTTCGGTAGGCGAGAGAAGATCTGGCGGTGAGGAGCTCCGACAGGCCAAAGTAGATCTGGCGGCGAGAGCTCTGGCAGGCCAGAGAAGATCTAGCTGCAAAAAGCTACAACAGGTAAGAAAAGATCTGGCGATGAGTTTTGGCATGCCAGAGAGATCTTACAGTGAGAGCTCCAGCAGGCCGAAGAAGATTTGACGGGGAGGAGCTATGGCAGGCCGGAGAAGCTATGGCGGCGAGGAGTTCCAGCAGGCCAGAGAAGATATGGCGGCGAGGAGCTTCGACAGGCCAAAGAAGATCTGACAGTGAAGAGCTATGGTAGGCCGGAGAAGATCTGGCGATGAGTTTCGACAGGCCAGAGAGATCTGGCAACGAGAGCTCCGACAGGTCAAAGAAGATCTGGTGGTGAAGAGTTACAGCAGGCCAGAGAAGATTTGGTGATGAGTTTCGACAGACCAGAGAAATCTTACGGTGAGAGCTCCGGCAGGCCAGAGAAGGTCTGGCGGTGAGAGTTCCAGTAGGCCAAAAAAGATCTGTCGATAAGTTCTGACTGGCCAGAGAGATCTGGCAATGAAGGTGACTGGCTGGAGAGCCGGAACGCTCCTCAATCCGATTGGAACGCCGAAAAGCTTCTCAGTCCGAAAAACTGTTACAGGCTGACCGAATGAGAGATGGAGTGTCAGAGAGCTTTTGCATTCTATAGGGCTTTGAGACACTCTATTTAGTTGAAGAGCGAAGGACGGAAGCGAAGCTTAAATTTTGAGGGAAGCTTTGCTACCCGACCTAGCTCCTTGGAACCGGATCAATCATTTATCCAGGAGTGGGCCCCATCGCTCGGATCCTCTTGAATATCGAGGTCGTCAGGTTGATGAGATAGATACTGGGGGGCCTCCTGGGTCTTGAGGTTGTCGACCGATTGATCCTCTGCGGATGCTTACTTTCTTAGATCGCTTGAAAGCTGATCAGCGAAGCCCCCGTTGTTACATCTTCTGACGGGTGTAGAGGGTCAGAATGAGGGTGCTCTATTGAGCGCCAGGCACTTATACATTGGCGTCAATCACCTTTTGGCATGGCTACCAAATGAGCATGTAGTTCCTCCCCATGCAGACCCCCTAGTTGTATCTGCCTTCGTTTCAGACGGTAGCGTCGACTACCAGCTAAAATGGATATTTGTCGATAATGAAAATTCACGTGATTTGCTTTACTTTGATGTGTTTTTTTAAAATCAGTTAAAGCCTGCAGAAGGCCCGTTGTATGGCCTTGATAATGAACCAGTGCCTATCCAATGGATAATCCAATTAGAAGTGACCCTGAGTACATATCCAAGAATGGCGAGTCAAACACTTACCTTCTTGGTGATTGACCTATCCTCCGTTTACAACGTTATATTAGGCCGTCCATACCTAGCAGCGTTCGGAGCAATCACTTTGATACCACATCTCAAGATAAAATTCCCAACGACTTACGGTGTAGGCAAGGTTCTGAGTGACCAGGCCATTGGGTAGACATGTTATATGTCCCAAATTACTCTGAGTTGTAGCACCAGATCGGCAGGAGAACTCGACCATCGGGACAAGATGACTTTATAGCAAGTACAATCCGAAGAGGCAACCGATCTGATCCCACTAAATCCAAAAAATCTAAAAAGGTGTGTACAGATTGACAGCTCACTTATCGGGACACTGCGCGACGAGTTGATCACATTCTTACGGTAGAATGCAGATATCTTCGAGTGGACTCCCACTAACATGTCTGGGATTCTAGCCGGGATAATGGTCCACAAGTTAGGCATCGATCCCGGCCGCAAACCCATTAGGCAGAAACGGAGAAACAATTCCGTAGAAAAACTAATTGCCATTCGGGAAAAAGTTAAAAAAGCTGCTGAACGCCGGCTTCATTAGGGAGGTCCAGTACCCGAACTGGCTTTCGAACGTTGTCCTAGTAAAAAAAGGTAATAGAAAATGGCGAATGTGCGTCGATTTCACTGACATTAACAAAGCCTACCCTAAAGACAACTTTCCCTTGCCCCATATCTACCTATTAGTGGATTCGACATCCGGGTACTAACTGTTGAGCTTCTTGGATGCGTACTCGGGATATAACCAGATCCGGATGAGCTCGGACGACGAGGAGCATACCTCGTTCATGACAGACCAAGGCACTTATTGCCATAAGGTTATGCCTTTTGGACTAAAGAATGCAGGAGTTACTTACCAACGGCTTGTGAACAAGATGTTCGAAAGACAGATCGGCCGCAATATGGAAGTATACGTCGACGATATGCGCGTCAAGAGCAAAGTCACTAATGACCACGTTCGCGATCTGGCCGAATATTTCGAGGTGCTACGCGCACACCAAATAAAACTGAATCCCGCTAAATGCATCTTCAGAGTCTCCTCTGAAAAATTCCTGGATTTCATCATCTCCCAGCAAGGAATCGAGAAAAACCAAGAGAAGATTAAGGCTCTTGCAGACATGTCTCCACCACGGAGCGTCAAGGAAGTCTAGCGGCCAACCGGATGACTGGCGGCCTTGTCTCGCTTCTTAGCGAAATCAGGAGACAAGTACCTACTTTTCTTTAAAGCATTAAACGGAACAAAAAGCAAATGGATTCCAGTGGACGGTGGAGTGTCAAACGGCCTTCGACGAACTAAAACGATATCTAGCCAGCCCACAATTATTGACGTCACCTAAGGATGGAGAGGAGCTTTTCCTTTACCCGGCGGTGTTAGAGGTGGCCTTTAACTCC
Organism: Nepenthes mirabilis; assembly: GCA_025585075.1. Classification (NCBI taxonomy): domain Eukaryota; kingdom Viridiplantae; phylum Streptophyta; class Magnoliopsida; order Caryophyllales; family Nepenthaceae; genus Nepenthes; species Nepenthes mirabilis. The sequence goes on along the minus strand of JAODPA010005195.1, from coordinate 6,630 downwards.
GTTCTCGTATGCTAGGACCCCGACGCCCAATGGCCAGTCTATTACATGAGCAAGAGTTGACCGACCAGGAGACGCGCTATCCGTGTGCAGAAAAGCTAGCCTTGGCGCTTGTTTTCTCCACCCAGAAGTAGAGGCCTTATTTCCAGGCCCATTGCGTGATTGTTCTCACCGACCAACCTCTGAAGAGTATTCTCTAGAAACCTGATGTTTTCAAATCGCTGGTGAAGTGGGCTATCGAATTGGGAGAATTCGATATCGAATTCTAGCCGACACCTGCCATCAAAGGGCAGGTTTTGGCCAACTTTATCGTCGAGACCATGACACCAATTCTCAAAGAACAGCCCGTTGAAGATATAGGACAGAGCGAGGCAAAGTCGGAATGGGTCCTTAATGTGGACGGATCGTCTACGGACTCGAACAGTAGAGCAGGAGTAGTCCTAAAAATCCTGGACGGGTTCGAATTGAAGTACTCTCTCAGGCATGACTTTCTGGCAACCTACAACATCCCAGAATACGAAGCCTTGTTAGCCGGATTAAGACTGGCCAAAGAGTGCTCAACTAGGCGGTTAACTGTCCACAACGACTCAAAGCTGGTCATCAATCAAGTTAGCAGGAATTTCAAGGCATGCAACCCCCACCTTGCTATATACTTGGCCAAGGGAAGGGAGATCAGCCGGAGATTTGACAAGGTGATCCTTGTTCATGTTTTCAGAAATGAAAACTAGAAGGTCGACCAGTTTGCCAGGGCAGCGGCAGCCGAAAACTCAGAGCAGTACTTGAGGGACATGCGAGAAATTCTCGGTGCTCCCAGCACAGAGGAGCAAAAAGTAATGCAAATCTCTGAGGCAAAAAATTGGATGACCCCGTACCAAAAATACCTAATGGATCAAGCACTTCTAAAAGATGCAGACGAAGCTAGGCGGGTCAAAAAGACGACCGGCTGGTACACCAAGGTCGATGGACGGCTATATCGCCATGGCTACTCGACTCCGTGCCTCTGGTGCCTCACTCCCGGATTGCATATTGGCGGCAAAAATTTGGCATTCAAAATCATGTGCCAAGGTTACTACTAGCCCATAATGAAAAAGAATGCGCTCGAGTTAGTAAAGAGGTGTGAAAACTGCCAGATTCACGGTAAACTTCACCACCAACCGCCTGCCGAGCTGAAATTCCTCTAGGTGCCATGGCCATTCGCACAATGGGGGTTAGATCTTTTCGACCCATTTTCTTTTGCAATAGGGCAAAGGAAATTCATTATCGCGGGTATCGACTACTTCACTAAGTGGATTGAAGTCAACCCGCTGGCCAAAATCACAGAGCACAATGCTCTTGAATTTGTCCATCAGAATGTAGTCAGTAGATTTGACGTTTTTGAGGTCATCATCACTAACAATAGAACCCAGTTCTCGGGAAATCACTTCACTAAGTATTGCACCAATTTGGGTATCAGATTGATCTACACTTCGGTGGCATACCCGCAAGCCAACGGGTAGGTGAAAGTCACAAATCGTACGCTATTCTATGGTCTGAATACCAAGCTGGAGGACGCAAGGGGCTCCTGGGTGGACGAGCTGCCCTCCGTCCCGTGGTCTTATTGGACAACTTCTAAGGAACTGACTCGTGAGACACCCTTCAGCCTCTGCTACGGGATTGAGGCGGTAATTTAGGTTGAAATTGGGCTCCCGAGTCTCAGGGTTGAGTCTTTCAACCCACAGGGTAGCTCCTAAAAAATTCAGAAACACCAAGACTTGTTGGAAGAAGCCCACGATGCTGCAAGGCTGCGGACGACAACCTATCAACACCGGGTTGCATGCTATTATAATAAGAAGGTAAAAGGGCGACACTCTGAGGTCGAAGACCTGGTCTTACGAAGTATCGAGGTTACAGGCAAGGTCACCAACCGGAATAAACTCTCCTCGAATTGGGAGGGGCCTTTCCTAATTTCTGCCATCTTGCGAAATGGAGCGTACAAACTCCGGACCCAGAACGGACAGTTAGTTCCTTGAACATGGAACACGACCCACCTCAAACGTTACTTTCAATAGGGACACAGGTAAGGCAACCATCTGCATGCTTACAGGAACACTTGGCACGTTATATCACCTCACTGTAGATTCTTTTCCTTTTCTTTTCTATATGCACGTTTATGTCTATTTGTAGGTTTACATGATTTATACTGCCCCTAAGTCGGAAAGATTTTTACCATCTCGTAACTAAATCCTAGTCATCTAGGCGGCCCACGAGTGGTCGTAATAAAACCATGGTCATCTAGACAGCCCATGAGTGGTCGTAACGAAACCCCGATCATTCAGGCGGCCCATAAGAGGTCGTAACAAAATCCTGGTCATCCAGGCGACCCAAGAGCGGTCAAAACAAAGCCTTGGCCACCAAAGTGACCTACTACCGGTCAAACTAAACATTGGTCATCCAAGTAGCCCATTCGCGGTCAAAATCTTAATGGGCTCAACCAACGCACGCCACAATCTCCTTCGCTAGGAGCAAACGTGATCAATCAACGACGGTCGTCATTAGCAAAGGCTCTCATTCCAAAATTCGGCCTGCCCGGTTCATGGTAGGGTAGCCCCACCAAGCTTTTAGTCTCGCATAAGCATGGAATAGGCTTGGCATGACATCCAGGTAAACCCTGATGTCTACTCAACGGCTCAAGTCTTTCGAAAAATGCCTACAGCGTCTTAAATAAGGTGGACGGCCAACCTGTGTACACAGAGTTAGCCGAAAAACACAGCAACGGAGGAGTGAAAATTACAACAAAGGCAAAAGACACGTAACATCAATGAAACAGCCATTTTATTGATTATATTCACTCGACAATACATTAGCTATAAAAACCGGAGCAACAAAAACTGAGGGGCGGAGCTCCTAGAAGAAGGCGCTAGCGATCTACTACTGACCCGGGGCTCTCCCACAAGGCACTCACGACGCTGAGTGGAGCGGTTCTCTAGATAGAGGAATTCGACTGAAAAGTTGGGATCAATCAGCCGGGTAATACGCTGACTAATGTTGATCCCCTCCCATAACCGTGCCAACAGCATGTTCTCGACCTTGTGGGGATGAATACGTGTGGCCAGCTGATTCTCTAGAGTGGCCATTTGCCCCGCAAGCTGGTCAAGGCGCAGCGTGGTCTGGTCAGCCTCTTCCTTTAGACAAGCATTCTCCTCCTTAAGTCTGTCGTTCTCCTTAATCAGACCCGACACCACGGCATCTTTAAGGCTAACATTCTCCTCTCTAAGCCGAGTGATCTCCGCCTCTAAGTTGGCCAACACGGATCCTAGAGCGACCGCATCATCTCGATGCTCCGCCCTCATCGCTTCCAGCTCCTCGTCGAGCCAAGCAATCAGCCTATCCCCGTCAGAGATCGCTAGGTCTTGCTTGCCAATCGCCTTAACAACAGCACCGGAGACTTTTTCTTTCTGTAAAAATAATAAGTGTTAGAAGCAATTAAACTAAGAGGAGAGGCAGATCATGAAATAATAATAATAATAATAATAATAATAATAATAATAATAATAATAATAATACGCGCTGGAAGCACTGGCCTAGCACGAGATCTTGACTCAGACGGCGGAGGACCGGAAACGAAACCTTCTTGAGCGTACCCAGCAATGGCCTCCGCCGCAGACTCCTCCAACAGCTCCACCATAAGGTCGTCCGTTCCAGACTGCACCCCAACGACAGGCTCCAACGGCCCTTCCGCAACCTGTACAGGCTCCTCAGCGATAGCCTCCTCCGCGATCACTACCCTAACCTCAACCACTGGTGGTTGAGGTTCTCCAGTAGCTGACACTCTTGGCTCCCCCATAATCTCCTCAGGAGCAGGCTCATCAGGTGTCGCGACGGCTAGCCCAACAAGAGGCTCAACAAGCACATCCCTGGGTTTCCCGGTAGGTACCTCCTTCGATGGATCAGCGACACACTCAATGATGGCCTCCGAGAAAGGCTCCAACCGTATCAAGTACTCTAACTGCGGGAGGGCAAGAACAACGCAGCTGGCGGCAGGGTACAGTCTCTCCCTAAAGATCTCAACGGTGGAACCTTCACCACATATGCAGGAGCTATCCCTCACTCCAACCAGCTTGCCAATTAGCACATTCCCGGGATCGATGGAGGAGGACAAGGAAGGCCTTACTGTTTCCACCGTCGTTGTTGGACTAGTGGGAGAACCATCGCTGGTTGGCTCCCTGATTACAAGAGCCCCAATCTTCCTCTTCCTAGAGGCCTTCATCGTCTTCTGCTCCGGTGACGGAGGCTCTCACCTGGCCTTCCTAGCCTCATCGTGAGAAACCAAGTGGTCACTTCAAAAATTTAAATGATGTTTTTCTACCAACTTGAAGAGCTACTCTAGGGACTCCGTCTCCATCTCAGTGGGAATCCTGATGTAAACCTCAAAAACCTTGCCCCATTCCCTGGCCAATAGCCAGATCTGTCCACGTAAATAAAAAAGAACCCGTTCTTTTAGTTCTTCAAAGAGTCATAAATGGCGGTGCTAACCTGGATACTGCCCCGGGTGGCCAAAGAGATCTACTCCGCTCCCTGGTTGAACTTGAACAGGACCTTCACCATCTCCACCATCAACTTCTTCGAATGCTGACAAAGAAAAATACAGAACGTGCACAGATACCGCACAGCGTTAGCGTGAAGCTTTGCAATAGGGACTTTGAGGGCAGTCAGAATCTTCAGTAACTCGTCGGGAATGGAAAGGCGTAGCCTACTCCTCAAATGGGCCTCATAAATGGTGATACAACCTTCAGGAAGTGAGCAAGCCCTACCCTCCTTGCCAGGAACACGGGGAATGGTCGCTTCATGAACGTTGTACTCTATGTACAGCTCCTTCAGGTCAGTCTCTGTAAGGGTCGAAGCTATCTATGCAACGGGAGTCATGAGTATGGAAATAAGGAAGGAAATGGTGCAACACTTAGAAAAAATGCTCACTCGGGGAAGACAAAGGAAAGCGTGAAAAATTCAAAAAAGGAGATGAACGGGCAACTTAAAGGCAGTATGAATGCCAGCCAAAGTAACCGTCTCGTAAACAAGCACCATCATTACTGCCACATGGTGCCTCCTGAATGGGCACTGACGAACCAGATCCCCCGGTGCATTAATTATCGGGATCTACAATTCACTGTGTGCAGACATGTGGCTGCCTTTTCGTCTGAACAAAATAACTAATGATGATGCGTCTCTCTACACCCACAGGTTCTCCAGACCTTGGCCTTGATGGTCAATGAATCTGGTCAACAATTCCTTTAGCAGGTTCTCCGGACCTTGGCCTTGACGGTCAATGAATCCGGTCAATATTTTCTACAACAGTTCTCCAGACTCTGGCCAAAACGATCAGTGGTTCTTGTCAATGGATCTTGACCGACGCCAAGTCACGTAACCCACCATGAACATGTTGGAAGTCTGAATTCAGACCACCAACATGGGAGGCTAATGATGGATACACCTTTAATGGGCAGGCCCAAAAAGGGAGGAACGACCCAAATCTATGAGGGCCCACATGTAAGCCTGGGTGGTCAATGTTTACGATTGACTGGACGAAAGGCCAAGGAAGCTGGTGCAAAGATAGGCAACTGGCACAAAGGACGATCAACATTTCTACTGATCAGCAGCACTATAGTGGGCCAGCACACAAATAAGCCTTATGAAGGCCAGGCTCAGTTTAATCTGCATTCTCGTCTACGGCCAGCAACGGTTTCTTCACTGATTACGCGCTCCCCTAAAAGGCAACCTCCACGGTAACGATCACCAACAGATTCAGTGCTGACCCCATCAGAAAAGCGTCGAATTCTCTCCACTGTCTGCTATAAATCCTAACCGTTGTAAAACACAGAAGGAAGGTAACCCTCCCAAAGAGTCATTACCGCCATTAATGCCAACGTTAAGAAAGGAAGCTGTTCCACTAGAGCACTGAAATCACACACTCCTACCTAAGGAAGGATGCTCAACTTCTCGACAATAAGAAGGTCATCAAGTCTACACTCCAAGGTACACCTTCTTGAAGGAAACAAACGCTCTCATACTCAATTGAATCGCTTTCACATCCTCGTTCCTTTTTCCTGAGTAATCCATTAGAGCTTACATGACGCACTCTTAGGCTCCCACACTGATAGTACGCCCATGCTCTATCTCTCTCCTCGGTCGCTTCGATCCCTAGAAACCCTGGGATAGGAATCACTATTCCTCTCGAGCGACAGTAACCTCTCCTAGCGAGAGCCAAATTATAACCATAAACACTCTATATTCCTTACCCTCATAACGCCCTTTCCTTTACCTTCTCAATTCTTAGAAGGTTGTTTTGCTAATTTGGGTGTCGGAGTGTTTACGGTAGGGTAACATTCTGCCGGCACCTGACTTCCAATTTGTTTTAGTGGCATGCAAGATTCAGACTCGGTGGACAGCGTCGGATTCAACAATCGACACAACCTAAACCCGTTCAAAGTTTGGTTCCAGGACGTATTAATTTTAAAAAGAAATAAAATTTCTAAAAGAATAGTTATTTTCGAATCTCAATGAATAACTATTACCACCTCCCTATTAGAATTAGTTATTCCCGAGTGGTTAAAAATAACTATTCATGCATTAATTTCTTTATATTTCAAAAATACCCTT